>VWZX01007345.1:1383125-1511404 GCA_013399015.1 Galbula dea | reverse complement strand
AATAATCTCTGACCACCAATTACCACTTGCTCTGCAAGCCAATACACAAGAGCCAAAGCCTGGGGAGACATGATTGCTTCTGGGTTTCACTGAGGTTCATTACACATTCCCCTCAAAAATAAACCACAATGGGAAACTTAATAAAGCTGTGCTGTTTGGAATTCAATCATTTTAATGGAGCAGTTACAACTTCAGCAGGTTAGTGTGCAGCATGATAAATAGAAATGACCCAGGGAGCAGAAAGCAAGGTTTAGATGTTACCATCATCTGCTTGCTGCTATCTCCAATTTGTCATTCCACCTCTAAAGATTAACTATCCTAAAAAACAAAAAAGGCTCCACAAAACTCCTGAAAGGAAAAGGGGAATGAAAGCTCCAGAAACACACCCACCTTAGGACCCAAACCCAGGCAAAGGCTAAAAGTGATGCTAAGAGACAAGCAGATCAGGCTTGAAAGGCTTGCTCAGGTATTAGATTTGATCTTTGCTTGAAGATTTGGTAGAATGGGAGGGGAAACTGAATAACAAAAGATGAATTATAGAGCAAGATCTCCTTAAAATCAGCACCCTCTGTTTGCATTTTTATGCAAGGATAGCACTGAGTTCCAGGCTTCAGAAGGTGGGGAGACAGGTATACCTCAGGTGTTTTTATAGCTGTAAGTATGATCAGTACAAAGTCTGTGAGTGTTGTTAGCTGGAAAATAGTAACTCTCCTCTCTAGCCCATTACTATGTTTTATCATGCATGGGATCCACTCCTTTTTTATTTGTATCTCAACTAAATTTTGTGACTGACCTCTCTAAACCATCATTTTTAATGCTGAAAAATAGACAAATCCAAAAAAAAACCAAAACAACAAAGCTAGATTTAAACAGAAATCATCACACCACCACTTCATTCCCAAGCCACAAAATTCTCTGCAAGAGTGACCTAGAAATGAGCCAGAGTATCAGGCATTAAAAATAACGATAAAACAAGTGAAGATGAGGTGAAGAAGGTGGGGGGGAGGCACAAAGATGGTGAAGGGTCTGGAGGGGAAGCCATGAGGAACAGCTGTCTCCATCTCAGAGGTCTTTTCCAACCATAATGATTCTGTGGTCCTATGATTCTAACCTGTCAGCACATTATTCATAACAGAATTGGTCAAGGCTGAGTAATTTTCATTAAATAATAGTAATCTACTTGGTCTACATTGATTTTTTTTGGTTCTTGCTCTGTTGCAAATACTAAATATGTTGGGTCAACAGTTGGACTGGCTGATCTTAGATGTCTTTTCCAGCCTAGATAATGTTATGATTCTATTTCCCATCAGAAGTTGTGGGTTTTCTTGCTAAAGGAAACCTCTAAATAGATCCCTGAAAGCCCATTTGTATATGCTGCTGCTACAGGAGATATTTCACTTTAATGGATGAAATAAAACCCTTTTTAAAGCAGTTAAGGGCCTCAGTCTGCTCTCCATACATATGCACAACTCTTGTTCTGTGTCTAAGGGACTTAGGGGAGGGCTGAGGGGATACCTCACACCTTCTCACTGCTTAGCTGCAGTGCTTTTCACACAGTTAAAGGTTGAGAGATATCTCCAAGACCATCAAGTCCAACAATCAACCTATCACCATCATCTAAAACCACATCCCTAAGTACTATATCTAGATGTTTTTTAAACCCCTCCAGGGACTGTGACTCCACCACTGCCCTAGGCAGCCTGGGCCAAGGTCTAACAACTTCTTTCTGGGAAGAAATCTTTCTTGATAGCCAGTCTAAACCTTCCCTGGTGCAACTTGAGGCCCTTTCCTCTTGGCCTCTCCCTGGGATCCCGGGAGAAGAGCTTTCTGCTGTCCTCTTTTCAGCCAGCTCAACCATTTATAAAGAATAAAACCCAAGCTGTGGACTTCAATCTTGATCTAATACCCACACAGGGCAGCTTTTTGCAGTGTCCAGATCAATAAGGGCTGATGGTAACACGAGGGCTGTGCCTGACTTCAAGAGGATGTGGTGGCTATCGACTGTGGTCGCTCAAAGTCATCATCAAATCTCCTTCCCCATTAACACCATCAAGCAGTGACTGGCCCAAGACATCACCCCATTACCTCTTCATCAAGTGCTGGGATGCATTCCAAGACCTATGACAAGTCTGATTTTTACCTTGGTAAACAGTGTCCTCCCCAATTTGTCACTGATTCGCCCTTCGCCAAGAGCTCAATTACCGAGCGGAGAGCAAAGAGGCAAAGCAAACACCTTTCCCCCCCCCTGGCAAGAGCAGAAGATGGACTGCTGGGTCCTTTCCTCCACTGAGCTCTTTGGAAGGAGAGATGGCTCAATTTTGCCATCCAAACAAATGATACAGTCTGAAAGGGCTTCGTGCATTTGGCTAATGCTTTCTCTGGAGTTTAATTCCCTAATTTCATAAGGTAGCTCGTCAGGCAGTGCAGGTTTGAGGGACACATTTAGAGGGCACCTCATCTGAGTGCAATTGTCAAGCAGCAGATTTGACACAGTGTCAATCTATCAGCAAGCTGCCTGTCATCTCCTAGGAAAACAATTGGATTTAGGAAAGCAGCCTGCTTAATTTCCTCTGGCTGCCTAGGATCAAGTTACTCTTTTACATAAGCAGTAAATCTATTGGCTCTCTGGTGAGGCTTGACTTCAGATTTGTCCTCCAACCAAAAATAATTCAGGCCTTGGAAAAACAAGCACTAAAATGCTCAACCCTTTCCCCACCTTCATTTTTCCAACAGTTTCTAATAAAAGGTCATGCTAGTCACTGCCACTCTAAGTTCAGATGGAGCTCCAGATTAGATTTTAAGAGAAATTTCTTCCCTAAGAGGGTTATCAGGCATTGGTCCAGGCTGCCCAGGGAGATGGTGGAGTCACCATCCCTGGAGGTGTTCAAAAAACACCTAGAAGTGATGCTTGGGAGCATGGTTGTTTTAGGTTAATGGTTGGACTATCTTAGAGGTCTTTCTAAACCATATAAATGCTATGATTCTAAGTTTATCTCCTTGATTTCATACCAAAAGCCTCCACTTAAATCCACAAAACATTTTGGGATGTCACCCAAATTTAAACAGAGCTATTGCTTGGAGAAGAACTCTCAAGTCCTTCACACAAGGATAATGTGCCATCCTTCTCCAAGCAGCTTATAGGAGAGAGCAGGAAGATTTTGTGTGGTGAATGCATCAGGACACTGTCAGAGTAGAAATTAACTCCTAAAAGCTAGCTGGATGTACTGAAAAAAACCTCCTATATAGCTGCTGGGATTAAGCAGCAGCACATCCTATTTCTATATACATGCATCCCTTTGGATGTGTCTGCTCTGCTGTCTACAACAGCCACCAGACACTGGGAACCTCTCCCAGCACAGGTGGGAGATGAAAGGTAAAAGCAGAAGGCAGTGAGAGGTAAATCCTGCCAGGTTTCAATGGTGCAGCACACAAGGCTGTGTGCAAAGAGTTGGGAAAGTTGATAAAAATAAGGGTTTCTTTTATTTTGTGCTTCTTTTTTATTCTGCCAAGGAGGCTAGTCATTGAAATTCTGCTTCTGGCTTGCAGCATGTCTGGACACAGAGGTCATGGCTTGATGCTGCTCCTTTTGGT
Organism: Galbula dea; assembly: GCA_013399015.1. NCBI lineage: Eukaryota > Metazoa > Chordata > Aves > Piciformes > Galbulidae > Galbula > Galbula dea. The sequence goes on along the minus strand of VWZX01007345.1, from coordinate 1,507,813 downwards.
GATGGAGGAGAGTTTTAGATCTAACTCATCCAAGTTTTAATCAATCTTCTGGCTCTGCAACTGTATTAGTTTGTGTTTCTGAGCGCACCAATACACTATCATTTTCTCCTCTCAGATGCATTTAATCTGACCAAAAGAAGGAACACAACATGAAGCACAACACACAAGAACCTGCCTTACAAGCGTGGTCTTGGGGCACAAAATGTCCTCAGAAGGCTCAGTCCCACAGAGAGCTCACACAGAGCAAGTTGTTGCCACAGAGGATAGCAAAAGATTCCAGTCCACTTTTTGCTCCTTCCTGTAAAGGAACTTGTCCAGCCCTCAGGGAATTCTACACCAAAAGGTTATACCTCAGCTGAGCATTTAATTTAAGGTTGGATTTCATCAGAGCACTCTAATGAAGACTAGTTAATCTTACATTGAGTTATGGTAGCAGCCCCAAAAGGTTAAGAGACCATATCTCCTCCTCAGACTCATTTTCTTCCCTATTGCTTCTGACCCCACTTATTAATATTAAAGGCCACCATATTTAGAGGCTGTGACTCAGCCTTTCTTCCACCAGCCAGGAGTGAAGCACTGTCCCTCAGGCTGCTCACAAGCTCCATGTTTCATATGCTTGAGCCCAAGTAACAAAACCTTCAGAGCAGATATATGGATGTGTAGGCTTAAAAGGACCTTGACCTCTTCTTCCACCACCATAATCCAGGATTTAAGTGTGCTGCTACACCAAGGTCTTCACTGCATACAGATGTGACTTTGTCCACTCTGGATTGCCCCCTCACAGGCAGAGGAGATAGTTCCTTACCCTGCAAAACGTCCTTGGAAGAAGCATGTATGACCTCCCCCAGCTGTAAGCATTGGAGAAGAGACAACTAGAGGTTGTAGCACAGAGCTTTCCTGAGGGTGGTGTGGAGGGGAGATCAAGCAGGTCTGGGATTTGGGCTAGGACAACAGGGATAACTCAACACCATCTGTTCCAGCTCATCTTTTCCTATTTGAAATGGATGAGAGAAGAAAAGCTATTAAGAGCCCTGGGAGATAGGGTGCATCTCAAATCCCCACAACAGAACACACATAACATTGTTTCCAGCACTGTAATTATCTGATAAAGTTATTAGGCATCCCCTTGAGATGCCATAAAGCATTCCTACTTCCCACCAAAGCAATCTGAACCAGAGCCAGATATTAGTCAGCAACTGTATGTTACTTTGGGTGGGGAGGGGAAAAAAAAGTAATCAGGAGAGTCATTTCCTTGTATTTCTGAGAAAGTTAAGGCTGAGTTGGCTGTACACAGCTCTGCTGAGAAACTGCTCTCTTCTCAGCATGCTTTAGCAGAGAAGAGTGAGCATCTGATGTGCCTACACGGGTGGGAAGCTCAGGCCACAGGTGCCTCCACCTCATATTGATACCTCATGAAGTGAGACATAACCAAGCTACTGTGGATTGACCCCAAAATACAAAGCTAGCAATATTAAGGAAGCCCCAAGTGCAGACATTGGATCTCTACTCATCAGTTACCGTGTTAGTTAAATAATGGGAACTTATTAATGGGACAAGAGTGAAAATTGCAACTGAGGTAACTTCTGCTACCCTAGAAGATAAGCCAACAGCACTTAAAATTCACATCCAAGGAATTCACATCACTTCCCAAGCATCAGCAAGCTACTCCTGATGGAAGATTGATTCAGCTGACAGTGATGATGACCAACCACTGCAACATCCTCCCTGCCTGACCTGTCTACCTAGAAGCATGGCTGTGGCTGCTGGTGGGGGCAGAGGGGATCACACTTGGTGCAACCAGTGTGAAGCACCTCATTGTTGAGGAGATGGATCTGGGATGTTTCCCAGTTAATCCATCTGCCTCTAATTCATACCTCACATAACCAGGTTGAGATGGGAAAGACCACCTTTAGTGACAGTAGGCACATCCCTGTCTGCTGGTGACACATCCACAGCTAAACCCTTCCAAAACAACTTCTCAGAACAACAAGCAAACCAAAAGGGAAACCTTTGTAGGTGACAGTTTTGGTTTATCTTCTGTTTTGCATGTGCTAATATTAACATAGCTGCAATTATGCATTTCCATCTTCATCTCCAGCAGGTAGCAAATAAAAGGGGAGATATTGAGCCTTATTTACCAGGGAGAGCAGTTTCAATTCTCTTCTTCTTTCTCCTTTTATCTCAGTTTCTTCCCTCACATTGGTATTTACCCTGTGTCATCACAAAACACTAATGTATAGCTAAAGCACCACTAAGTTTTCACAAGCATCACACTGTAGGGTCCAAAAAAAGGCTCCAAAATCAACCAACACCCCCCAAAACCACAACCCAACCATCACCCACACACAATAGAGGTGTAAGGGATTTAGAAGTCATCCAGTACACCTCCCACCCCAAGGGAGGAGTGATAGAGTTTCCTTATGACCCATAATGACTGAGAGCCTTGTCCTCACTATTGCCAAAAAAATCCTCACTGCCATAATAAATTTGGATTTTAACTTCCTTTGTATTTTCTTTTAGCACCAGCACTTATCAGCCTGGTAGTCTCCGGTTATTGTAAAGTGGTTCCTGTGCCAGGACACTACTCTTGTCCCACCCCACCTAGGGCCATGAGGCAATGTCATGGCAGCAGGCTGGAAAAGAATACTCAAAGCAATACTAAAACATTTTAAGCTAGACCATTTATACTTGCATTTTATAATCCCACATATGGAGTCAGCACCTAATTGTCAATAGACTAACAGCAATTCTCACCAAGGGCCTAACCCAAAGCTCTTCAGAGTCAATGAGATCCTTCCTATTGCCTTCAAACAGCTTTGGATCACCCCCAAAAGGGAAAAAAAAAAGCAAAATAAATTATGAATTGTCTCATTAACTTCTCTAAATGTCTTTTGAATCACTTCCAGAAAAATAAATGAAGAAAAAAATGTAGCATTCAAGCACTTGAAGAACACAGCTCAAGAAAAAATAAATGTACAGCCCAGACTGCTTTCAAATTGATAGAAGAGAAAAATATAATCACATATTGCAAATGACTCCTAAAGTCAGGGAGAACAAAGTCTGCCATAAGGCTGCCCTTCCATCCCTGTGTCTCTCATCATTCAGTCTTCTCCTTGCTATGCAGTTGTGTCATGTGCAAAACATTCACACAGTCACTGTCAGAAATAACCACATTTTCCCCAGCTGCACTTGCTCCGAGCTGAGCTGGAGAACAGAATAAATCTACAAAACCCCAAAGTACTGAGAAAGGTGGGACATCAGCAGATGGAATTCTGAGCTTAAAAGGTCTGTTTCTTTCCCTAGAAGACTTTGTTGCACTAAGCACATGTGGACTAGCAGACAGGTTTCTTTTACTCAAGTGTGTGGAAGGGTCACTGTTTTTGAGATGGATTAGGAAGAGTGTGAGCAGCAGGTTGAGGGAAGTTCTCCTCCACCTCTCTACTCAAGCTACATCTGGGGTCCTGAGTCCGGTCCTGGGCTTCCCAATTCAAGAGAGAGACAAGGAACTACTGAAGAGAGTCCAGCAGAAGCTAGGAAGATGCTGAGAGCACTGGAGCATGTCTGGGAGGAGGAAAGGCTGAGAGCCCTGGGGCTGCTTAGCCTGGAGAAGACCAGCCCCAGAAGGGAGCTGCTCAATGCTGAGCAAGAGCTGAAGGGTGGGACCAGATTCTGCTTAGTGGTGCCCAGGGCCAGGCCAAGGGGCAATGGGCACAAACTAGAACCCAGGAGGTTCCACCTGAACAGGAGGAGAACCTTGTTTCGTGTGAGGGTGTTGGAGCCCTGGCCCAGGCTGCCCAGAGAGGTTGTGGAGTCTCCTTGTGGGGAGAGATTCCCAAGGCAGCTGGAGGTGATCCTGGGCAAGCTGCTGTGGGTGACCCTGCTGGAGCAGTAGGGCAGGACTAGGTGATCCCTAGAGGTCCCTTCCAACCCCCACCACTCTGGGATTCTGTATATAAAAAAGATTTCAAGCCAAATACATGAAAAAGAGTCCACAGTAGGTTCCCAATTCCAGGTACTTTCAGATGGAAGGAGACCAAGTACTTTCAGGAATCCTACCTCGAGCTTTAGAAATCATCCTCTGGGGTGCAGCAAAAGCTCTGAGTATCTGATGCAGCCCAGCTGCAGTTTTCACTTTATCATATACCTGTAATTGCCTAATTTGGACCTACCTACCAAAGCATTAAAATTAATGCCTTTGCCCTGAATGTTTCTTATTCATTGCTGAAATAAAAGCCTCCTGCTGGGCAGTGATGATGAAGCATGATTGCCCTCATCATGCTAATATCTGCTTTCCTCAATTTACAACTCTCCCACCAAATAAAGCCAAGGAAGAGATAGAAAGTTCGTTAGCATTACAAAATTAAACATGATGAAAAATGATTCACAATATCATCTAGCTGGATTTTACATCAAATAAAGCTTTTGCTTTACAGCTTTTCTCCTTGTTCAAGAAGCAGATTTATGCCAACCTCCCATGACAGCTCTCCAGAAGTGAGGCTTGAAGACAATATCAACCTGAAGTGTTTAGAAAGAAAAATTGAGTTACATGACTTTTGTCACAGAAATTCTTGTTCCTTTCATGGAGTTTGGCCACAGGCTGGAATCTATAAATTAAACATTCATAACCATGATAGCTGCACAATAATAATAATAATTTATGTTTTCCAGCATCTTTCATCTTGAAAGGTCCCCTGAAGTGTAACCAGCTGTCCCAGGGAAAGACATGCAGAGCACAGCATGATTCAGAATAAAGCATCTACAAGATGGAACACCAGCAAGACTTGGTGCCTCAGCATCTCCTGTGCCCTTTTCATTCATTTTGTACCTGCTCTGTTTACACAGCCCCTGAAGGATAGGCTGGTACACTCTGGAAGGGTTGGACTTGCTCCTTGCGCTTTGGCCACAACCACTCCATACAATGCTCCAGGCTCGGGGCAGAGTGGCTGGAAAGCTGCCTGATGGCAAAGGACCTGGAGATGCTGGTTGACAGCAGCTAAAGATAAGCCAGCAGTGTGCCCAGGTGGCCAACAGCATCCTAGCTTGGATCAGCACTAGGGTGGCAGCAGGACATGGGCAGAGGGTGTCCTCCTGGACTGGGCACTGGGGAGGCCACACCTCAAAGCCTGGGTTCAGTTTTGGGTCTCTCACTCCAAGAAGGACATAAAATACCTACTTGGAAGCTCCTTTATGTGCATTTATCTTTGATTAAAGGCCCTTCCATCAGCCACATCCCAAGGCTGCACCACTGCACCTCAGCAGCCTCTCCAAAGCAGGGATTGTGCGTATGCTACAAGGGAATCTCCTCTGCCATGGACAAGAAAACTAAAGAACCACACAGCAGAAATTCAGTAAATATAAATGACCAAATAAAAAAGCAAAACTATGCAACCTGCAGTCAACCACACTCCAGAGAATTTCTAACTGCTTCTCAGAAGTACTGGGTACAATATCTGCATGGGTCATGTCATGATGACTTAGAGAAACAGAGAACAGCTTCTCCCTCCACAGCAGCTGACAGAAGTCACAGGCTGATAGGAAAACTTGAATGGGGAAGAATGAAGAGAGGTTTTCATATTCCTAATGTTCAATTCTACACTGATGTCATAACTATTAATAAAGGGCATATTTACTAGAGACATATTGGCCATGTTGACAGAGGGATCATCTAAATTCACTCTACTCACCAGGGTGCAAGAGGATTTTTAAGGGTGACTGTAATGAGACAGATCGGATGAGCACCTTGGGGAGAGGGGCAGCTCACTTGGGTCTTGTCTTCAGTTTAGACATCATTGCACTCTGACACTTGACTTTGAAGGGAACCAGCTCACTTTTGATCTAGCAAAATATTTCTAACACATCCTAAAAGTGCTTCTGGTAACAATGCAGAAGATGAAGCAGGGATATGCTCACACTGCTCTTCTTTATAGACTAAATATGTATTTTAATAAGTCTGTCTTTTCTTGCTTCAAATATCAAGTGCATATATTAGCTACCTAAAAGTATAACACAAGGATATTAAACTTTCTCTATCAGAGCACTACTTCACATGGAAACCTTTCCAAAAAGAAGTAATTGTTCCCAAGGAAGTCTGCACACAGACTTTTTCTGAAGCCTTTGCTAAAGCTTTTATAGCTTGTCTGGGAAATTTAGGAGAGCTCTGGAGATCAAATGTCAAACTCTTCCCCTGCAATTCTGCTCTTTCATTTTCATTTCTTACTCCTCATTCTTATTGCCTTGAACAAACCCTCCAGATACAATAAGAGAACCTGAAATAACACAAGGAATTAAAATGATTACTGAAAGACAGGAGAATCAGTTGTAAAATGTCATACACCCCAAGACCCTTGAGATTTATAGTGTCTCCACATAGCCACAAAATTCAGGTTTCTAAATGTAAATTATTCTGCAATTCCAAAGCTTCTTTCCAGCAGTAATGGGAACTAATTGCTTTATTTTACTTCAACATTACTACTTAACATCTACAGACTATGCCACAGCACACTCTGCCCCATGCCACAGCATAAACCTTCAGAGGCTATTAGAATTAAAAGTTTAAAAAGTATTAATTCATTTTTCCCCAACCCCTCCTTATATCTGCCTGACTAAAAAAGTTCCATAATTATATCATATCAGAATAATTAATGCTGGACCCTGAGATCCAGCTGCACCTTAGAGTCAGGGAATCACAGAATGGCTTAGAAGGGGCTCTTAGAGGTCATCTAGTCCAACCCCCTTGCAGTCAGCAGGGACATCTGCAACAAGAGCAGGTTGCTCAGAGCCCCAGACAACCTGAGCTGGGATGGTTTCAGGGATGGGACATCTCCCACCTCTCTGGGCAGCCTGGGCCAGGCTCTCACCACCCAGAGTGTAAACAATTTCTTCCTTCTCTCTAATCTAAATTTCCTTCTTTCAGTTTCAAACCATCACCCCTTGTCCTGTCCCCAACAGGACCTGCTGAAAATTTGTCCCCAGCTTTCTTCTAAGGCCCTCTAAGTACTGAAAGGCTTCAGTGAGGTCTCCCTGGAGCCTTCTCTTCTCCAGGCTGACCTTGCTCAGCTTTCCTGGCTGCCTTGCCTCACAACCACACCATTCAAGGGAGAGAGCCCCTTTTTCTTCAAAGGTTTTGGTGATGTGCGGACTCCTACCCAAATCACAGTTTGTCTAAAGTGAGAGCAGCATCTGCTCTCCTCTCTCTTAGCAGCAAGCCCAAGGAAAGCAGTAACTGCAATCCACATGCTTCACATCCCCAACTTTCTCTTCCTTCCCTCCCCCTTTGCAGGTTTTAATCAATATCCAGAGCAACTACTTTGCTATATATGACATCACTGAAAACAACTATTTTTCACTTTGTTTCCCTGCTGTTTTCACATCATAGCAGTAGTCTCTATCACCTAATAGAAATAATAATTTGGCATGAGGGAGCTCCTTTCCCCCCACCCCACCCCCCCAACTCCATTTCCCACCCCATTTTGGGAACTTATCTTCTCAAGATCTTAAGATGGAGCAATCAAGCAGATGCAACAAGCTGTTCAACATTCCTGCCCAACTTCCATCAACAGATCATGGCTAAACCAAATTGATATCAATAAAATCAAACCCCATCTCCAGAGCACCTTAGCATTTTAGTAAGGGATGAATGAATGCATTGATTGACAATCTGAACTGGGGGAAGAGAGGGAGGGAAGTGGTTTATTATCTTAACTATTGGCATTCTGGATTCAGTAAATGAATGTGTGAATGAGGGTGAATTTGCATTCAGTAAATGAGTGTCTGAATGGGTCTGAATTCTCATTCATAAAAGTTATGTACCCCAGTCTAAGTGCTGGAGATGACACCACATGATCCCATAGGTGAAATGTCTATGTAAAGACAACCTAGGCTCTTCCTCATCTTGTTGAGATTAATTATATATAAGGTACCTGCACAAACCCAAACATCAAGGCACACAGACCAAATTTTATGCTTCAGAATACATCTTAATGTATCTCTCAATACTTTTTTTCCACAGAAGCTTCATAAGTAGGAGGACATCAACAGACGATGAACTGGTAACTGCTCTCAGACAGCATGGCTTAATACTTCTCTCCATCAACATCCTTTAGGTGTTCTGCAGTGCACAACTTAGACCCTGAACAATGGCTTAGACCTTGAAACACTTCCCTCCCTTCCCCCCAAAAAAGGAAAAATAAAACAATAGATGCTTGACAATAGCATCTACTTGCCAAAGACAAATTTTATAGGAGTATTCTGGCCTCTCTCTGGGGACTCTGTATTTGCAGTGTGCATATAATGCATCTCAGCAGACATATCCTGAATGAGAGGATTTAACTCTACCATAGTTCTTTAGCACTAGGATACTTTGGAATAATGACAAGCCACATAAGATTTACTGAAGTATTCAGTATAAGTGGCTTGCCTAACCTTTCCTGATCTAACAGCTACGCCCTCAACATTATTTTTAAGTGTAAAAAGCCATGCTTTAATTAAAAGAGCAAATGTTTTATTCAGAGGGACTGGTGTTTATCTTATAAAATCTACTTCAAGAAGTTACCTCTACTGGTTAGCTTTGTTTATCTGCTCATTGCTCTTCATTCATCTCATCCATACAGGTTTTAAATATTTGGAGACTCAAAGCTACAAGCCTAGCAGTAAAATCCATCACAAAACTTGACATGAAAAGCAGGAAAGTACATGAAAGGAAGGGCATGGGTGAAAAAAATTAATAAGTAGGTTTTCTTTAAGCAAATGTTGGAGAAACACTGGAGGAGTTTTGCTGTTCCATCACTTTTTACATCCAGCAACCTCATTTGTGCTGACAACCCTTTGCAAGTGGTTTCAGCTACAGAGAGAAGAGACAGCTTCAGACAGTTTCTTTGTATCCTTTTATCTTATCAGTAGCAAAGATGTTCACTTAACACCTACTGCATTTCAAACCCTACAGCCTAGGGAAGGCTGAAGCCTTCACTCAACACTGGGTGCAGAGATGAACAGAAGCACCTGGCTCTGTGCTCTTCACCAGACTCAGGGAAGAAGTGTTCCTCTGGAAAGGGCTTGATGTATAATTGGCATATTGATAGCAAATATTTCTTTATAGTCAGATGGTTTGGGTTTTATTATTTGTTGCTGGGTGTAGCTCCATAGCCAAGTCTCTTTGCAGTATTTAAATGGGATTTAGGAAGACCTCTACACTGAGAAATTCACAGTGCAATGTCACAAAAGAACGCCTTTGTACTAACCACCTTGTTAAATTAATGGAGAATACATTCCCTTCCTTGAACCTAAGTGCAACTAATTTTCCTCTCAAACTCTTCATATACATCCTACAGATTCCCAGCCTTCAGCCATGGTGGTGGCACTTCCCAACAAAGACACAGGGGGGGAGGGACACCCCCAAACTCCCCTACAACAACAGGCAGCTACATGTCCTTAATATTCCCAACATGCAATGATGTTACCCAAGCAGCTGTTGGCAGAGAGCTGACTCATGCTCCAAGAGCTCCCTCAGGCCAGCTGCAGCCAGTGCCATCTATATATGTTATTATGGTCTTCACCAAAGACTTCTTAATGTAGACATCAAATAGCATATTTAAGTCACTCAGGTCAAGACAGGCATTTGCAAAGTACTCAACACCAAGACAACTCCTCACCTTTAAAACACCTACATCTTCCTCAATTTCCCAAAGAGCAGAGGTTCAGCAGCCTCATCATGAAAACCACATTAACTGAGGGAGACACCAAAGAAATGAGTTTTTAAATAAGCTATTTTTGAGGTCTGGGGTCTTGGTCGTTGGGTTTAGTGTGAGTGAATTAAAGGTTCTCTTACTTTGGAGATGGAAGAAAAAGTGCTGCACTTTATTCATCTGCACATTTAGCCTTTAACCACTTAGTTTATTAAAAACACCATAAAACAAACATCAAAACAATAAAATTAAGCCTGAACTGACTGACAAAAATCAGGCTACCCAGTTTAGCAAACTGCCCATCCAGTGCTTAGCAATGAATCTCTCTCCCCTGTGCAGTATTAATATGCATTGTGACAGCACTGACACCTCAGCAGCATGGAAAGTGTTTTCCTCACATTGTCTGCTGCCTGGGAAGTGAAGCCTGGCAGATGTTCAGCCCTTCAGTTGCCAGGAAAATTAGCACTTTCCCAACAGCTATGCAGAGTGAGGTAAGCATCCCATAGTCATTGACAAAACAGATCTCAGCATGCCAATGGACTGCTCAGAGACAACAGCTCTTCCAACTTAATATGTCAAATAAGTAGAAGCAAAGTTGGTGTTTGCAGCCACACAATCAAGACCTCAGAAGTGTGTAATTACCATGACACCAAAACTAAAGCAATTTACTCTCCACCCAGAGCAGCTTCACCCAGACAAGTTAATTTACAAAGCTTTATCAGCTTGGATTTAATCATAAGGCATCTTAGGTTACAATGGATTGCATCAGTTTGTATGAGTTACATTGATCTGGTTTGTAAACCTTAGGGTTTGAATATACTTGTGTTGGGGTGAGAAAGATGCACAAGCCTTTTTTCCCCTGAACCTGCTTGGATTGTAATCCTAATTTTTAAATTCAGTGTAAAGATGTTGAGAGTTTTCTTGCCTAAGCCCTGTTAAACCACAGGTGGGATTGCTACAGCAAACCTCAACCCTACTAACATTGTTACAGCAAATCTCAATCTCTACTCTCAAATCTCATTCTAGCCAATGCTCTGCAGTTTGTGTGACTTCACCTCTAAGATATGACAACGATTTTTAAGCCATGTGTAAAGAAATCCATTTGAAATATAAAGAAAGGAAGACATGTCATTCAGTGCCAAACCATTCAAGTGCCTACATCCATGAAGACAGCTACAAAATAGGCAAATTCTGGTCCTAAAATAGAAGGAAGAGAAATATTTACTGCTGACAGAAACATTTTATTCCCTGGTCAGTACATTTCAAGCAGAGAGATGAAGCCCTGACACTAATCCACTGGAATCAGTGTATTTTGAGCCAAAATCCTTGTTCCTGGAGGTAATTGCTTGGGTGCCAACCAGATCAGCCAGTGACCAGGCTGAGGCAAGTTTCCCACTTTATTTTTTATGTGTGTCTTCAGAAAATATCAACCTAGAGTCCTATTTAATCCTCCCTGAACAAACTGCCCTAAATTCAGGTCCAGAAATCCAACAGTTCTTGCAAGGGTCACAGAACATTACCAGAAAACTGCCAGCAGTTTTCTACCTTGAAGAGGAAGAATGAGCAAGAGGCATTGGGGAATATTTGACATCCCTTCATTCTAGAAGATCACCAACAACAGGATGGCACAGCCCAAAACCACCACACCCAGATGTTGATATCCTCAGCAACACTGAGATCCCAGAAACCTGGGGCACTACTAGTTGTGCTTGTTGCTGGCACTGTTCTTAGTCCTGTCCCCAACCCTGGTGGTGCAGGGAAGGAAAAAGGAGCTTTGGGCCACCCAGACTAGTGTCGCCAGCTTCTGCTTCAAAGGAACTACAACCCCACAAGTTTAAAAATTGACTAGTTATAAAGTTTGGTTGGGATGAAGTGTGGAACACAGGTTCTACATGGCAAGCTTTTGGTAGTATGGACAACAGAGGGGTGGCTTCAGTAAGAAGCTGCTAGCAGCTTCCTGGGTGTCTGATGGAGCCAACACCAGCTGACTCCAAGATGCTAACTAAGGCCAAGCTCATTGGCAGTGGTGGTGATGCCTCAGAGAACATACCTAAGAAGGGTGGAAAAAACACCCAGCCTGTGCAATGGAAACTGCAGCTGAAGAGAGGACTGAGAACTTGTGAAACTACTGCAAGACCCTACTATAAAATACAAGATTAAAGATGCACCTAGCACGCAGTGTAAGACCCTTCTGATGGGTCACACCACACCCTCCTGGTTTCCACCACCATAATGCACGCTCAGAAGACAAGATCATTTGATTAGATGAGCACAGGTGGAAATAAGGCTCTTCCTGAGCTGTTACACCAGTACCAATGACAGCTACTGAGGAGCACCAGCCCTTCAGCATAGACACTGTGGCTTCAGGTACTTCACACACAGGGCTCAACCACTTGAGTCACTCAAGGAGTCCAAGTTCTCAAAGGCTGTATCTCCAGAATCCTCTGAATAATGTCATTTCAGCAGTAATGACTGAGGATGCTTCACTTAACCACAGAGACAGCATAAAATGGACAATTTGTTAACATCACCTTCATTTGGGATTTCAGATAGTCCTGATGCGTAGTCTTATGAGTCACTGTTTGATGTTATCTCCTGAGATGCCACATGAAACCCACAATCACTTGAAACAGCATTTCCTTCCCTTGCTTTTCTGTTCATAATTGTCAGGTATGAAGTACATCTCATCTTGGGCCAGCAAACCATCAATTTAGGATTGCAGCTACATTTGTTTCTTCTATAAATAGCATTCCAGAGCAGACTGGCAGAGTTCACAGTGGAATTTATACCATTTCAGCAATAAAATGAAAGTCATGTTGTGGAAGCAGCATGAGAATCCATATTTAATGACAAAAATCTTGTCATTCCTAGCCTAGAAGAGTGTTGAAATCATCTTTTGCTTACAAAAACACTGAAGAGTGTATAAACTAACCAACTTAAACACAGGTTTGAAGGATTGGGATTCCTCAAGTGGCTTAGTACATATTGAGCTGTCTGAGCATTTTAGGGCTTAAGTTAAAAATATGGAGCAATAAAATTCAAATGTGATGATTCACTAGGTGCATCTGGCCACTGCTGGAGAGCAGCATTTGAGAAATACTCCTCAGCAGGTGCTTTGAGGAAGGGAGATTGGTGCTTGTCTTTGAAGGAAGCCACCAGTGTGATTCAAGCCATGGCTGCAAGGGCAGGTGGCCTAGAACAATGTTTCTTGGCCAGAAGTCAGTGTTCCTCACAGTTCTGAGGACCCTGAACATCCCTGCTCATCATCAGCCCAGGGCCCTGGTTGGGTTTTTATCTCCATTATTGGGTCAACAGTAAATATTTGACACCAATTTGATCCTAATGTTTTTTACACTAACACAAACAGCTTCAGAGCTCTGGTAGGTGAAGGAAGACCCCCAAGAACAGAAGAAAGGCAGTGTCAGGGTAAAGTGCTACAAGGCAAAAAGAAAGCAGAACAAAACAAGAGCAAAGCACCCAAGAACATCAACTCATCTCACCACCCCCACCACAGAACTCATCCCCAAGTCCTATTTATTACCTGTTTTCTGCAGTATTCTGGGTTCATTAGAATAATGAGCAATTGTTTTTCCTTCTTTTTCTAACTAGGGAAAGAAAACCCAAGAGAGAAGGGTTTGAGGGAGAGGGAGGAAGACTGAAATAGGAAAGAAGTGGGTGGAGGACAGGACAGGGACAAAAAGAAAACAAAGTAAATCTTTGCTTCTAGAGAGTGTGTTAAAGCTTTGAATTTGTTGCCTTCATGTGAAAACTGGGAGAACAATTTTGACATTAGATTTTGAACATCAATAAACTGGTTTTGCCTAGACATATTCTTTCACTTCACATATATATATTTTTTTAAGAAAAACCCCTGAAACCTCCCACAAAGGCAACTCAACTCTTTCTTTTTTCCAAAAAGCAGAAAATCCAGCAGAGAAATCTCATTGAAAACACACCAAAAAGAGTTCTAAACATCCTAATGTCTGACTCCAGGGGAGAGCTTAATGATGGTGAGGGTCCATGGAGAGGCAGCAGACACCACCCCTGCTACTCACCTCCCTTGAGTCATTTAAGAGAATCATGATGGCATGGTCACCTTATTCGCTCGTGAATCATGAGCAACTTTACAACCATTTCTGAGCACTGGAGGCAGATCTGGCACAAAAGGTCTGCTATAAATCACCTATTTCATTTAACAGAAGGGATTTAAGACAGAAGCAAGGGAAAGATGATCCAAAACAAGCCATTCCCTCAACTTCCTGAAGGTTCTTAAAGTGCCCAAACCAGAAGGTGCTGATCACACATAAAATCCAAAGGGCAATGAATATTTAGAAGGAAAAACCAAAAGCCACCATAAACACTAAGGGAAGACTAACACTGAACCAGGAAATTCTGCCTGAAGCAGAGACACGAGAAGGAGTCTCATGAAGCCCAGTGAACCTGCAGGAGTCAGACATGCCTTCAGGAAGGCAACCCTCAAATAAAACATTCAAGCTATAAATGTTTTCCTCTAGCAATGGCCTGAGCCTCACAGATAAGCAGCACAAGTGGCTAAAGGCTCTGTGACCCCTGGCCAAGACACTGACCATGTTCCAGACAGGCAGCAGTCACCACCACAGCAAGGAGCAATAACCACTCTCAGCTTACCATAGCCAGCAGGCTCAGAGGGACCTGGTGGCAATATCTGCACTTCCATAGGTCAACAGTCTGATCCTAATGGGGGAATCAAATGGGAGAACATGTCCAAAAAACACACACCCCCCCATCACCTCTGCACTGCAGGAGCTTCAAATGGGTTGTAGGTCTAGCAAAGAGGCTTGTGTGTTTTGATGAGATTAGTATTGCTCTGCTGTTACACCCTGGAGGAAAAAAGAAGCACAAGCAAGGTAACTTCTGCCTGAATTAGCATTTGCTTTACACTTCCAATAATTCACCTTGCATTTCAATCATCTGAACTGGACCTTCAAATGGGCTCTATTTGACTCAGTTAACTGGAGCTCCAGCATGACCTTTCAGAAACAGCAAGCAGCAGAGTTATTTCCAAATAGATGGACCAAACCAACGCATGCCTCAACACCACAGCTCCCAAAACATTCAAAGCCCTTCCTAGAAGAACCTTATAAATCCATGGAAAAAAGAAATCACTTAATAACACCACAAGGACTAACATGAGTTTTGTAAATTTTTTATTCTCTCCTGATACTGCAGGAGATGAGGGAAAGCTTAAAGCAGCATCAATCCCTGACACATTAGTCAGTCTTTCACTTTGGGCTTTATCAGCCTGCTCATGTGCTCTCAAAGTTTGCTGACCCATATTCCAAAGCTCACTGAAAAGCTATGACAAACTTGCCTACATAGAACCTAAGCTGTAAAACTCTTGTTAACAATCTCTTTTCCTAGAGCCACTCCAAAAGGTGACCCTTAAAGATGATTTGAGATTTAATTGGGGATCTTCCATGACAAAGAGCAGTTAACTCCTTAGGGTTGTTAGCAACAAATGCATGCTACAGCTAAATGTGTTTCAGAACAGTATTAGTGTCCTGTCACTCATTCCACTAGAATATTTTCCATTTATCAGTTGTATCCAAGTCATTTTGCCTGCTCTCTCTGTTGGGGAGGACACAAAGCCAGTGAATGGTCAAACATCTTTCCCTCCTCTCCATCTCTGCAACACAAGAGGGAAGGAGCCAAAGAAAAGCTTCTGTGAAGTCAACTAAAGCCAAGAATGCACTTTTTTTCCTCCATGATTTCCCCATCTATAATCCCCTTTCCTATCAAAATATAAAGTTAAGAGCTCAGAAGGACATCTGGCTGACTTGGAATTCATCAGCACTGCCAACCTTCTTTTGCTTCTCTTGCCATTATTCAGGCCACCTTGCGCAACCACTTAATTGAGCCCTCAGAACAGGACAGAGAACTCAAGGACTTTTCCTTTTCATTCCTAGTTTGATATCTTTCCTTGCTGATTTGAAATGCTCTTTGATGCATCATGGTCTTCTTTCACTGATGATTACAATGGCTCTACAGATAAACAAGGTGCAAAAAGCCTCCTTCCTCTTCTTGCACACCTCTCATTCCAGAGTGACTCTTCCTTAACCCAAAGACCCAGGTCAGAAGAGCTGAAAAAGAATACCAGCAAGAAGAAACCCTCTAAGCAACCTTCTCCAATTCCTCTATTCTTCTTGTGAAGGTTTTCACAAGGGCTCTACACTTCATGGCAATGCTCCCACAGACCTGTCAACACCCACAGGATATTATTCTTCCTATTTAATGGAGATCTCTTCCTCCCTAGGCAGTCAGACTTCAGAGACTAACAGATTCAAATTTGATGGTCTTAGTAGGAAACTACAGAGAGAAAACAAAGGAAAGTCAGGAGGTAAGAAAAGGGACAAAAAGGAAAATATTTTCCTTGTATCTATCACTCTTTCATGATTAAACAACTGACAAACCCAGAAACCATGTCCCTGGTTCAGAAGGGAAAAAAAAAAATCACTATTCAAAAGGCCACTTTGAGGTATTATGCCCATTAATATTTCCTAGAGCAGCTACAGAAAGGAGCCCATTTCAGCATCTCTCAGGTCAGCAGCAAACATTACCATTATGTGCCTCCACACAATTGAGGCACAGATGGAGGAAGAACATTGAGCTTTGGGGGATAATCAGATTTATTATATTTTTCCCCCCACCCAATAAGTAGACCATATTATTTTCAAGTGGTTAACTGAGAATAACTCTTGCAGAAGTACAATATAACAGTAATTATTCCCAAATCAATGGCACAAAAGGGCTCATTTTAAATCATATTATGATTGCTGGATTAAAGTAGTGATTACATAATCAGATAGCAATTACTCCACCTTAATAATTTCTGGGTTTCTGAGGGTGAAAGTGATAATCCAAGCTACTACAGCAGGTGTCAAATTTTAGACTTGGCAAAAAATGAGTACTCTAAATGCTGGAAAGAAACAAACATATTAGCATATAAAAACCACAAGTGTGGTGGGCAAAAAAAAAGAAACAGCTAAAAATACAGAAATACTTCAACCCTCCTGCCTTGAGCAGACATTCAGAAGCAGTTTGCTCATCACAAAGGACTTGCAATGCCTGGTTTCAATCACAAGGAAGCTAAAGCTTCTCACCATCCTCTCTCTGAACAACCTTCATGGTTTCTTGTACAAATCAACTTTCCTGTCTATGACTTGGCTACCTCCTTACCAGAGCAGTGAGGAGGCTAACAGCACACAGATTTGCAAGACACTGTAAAGACATGTCCCAGAAAATTTGTCACTTCCACACTTGTTTTCCCCCTATTTGAAAGTTCTGCCAACTCATCTCCTGCAAAGGCAGCCCCAACCATGATGTTCTCCCTGGGTTGCTTGCTTCCTAATCTCATTTCTGTTTCACCTGAAACTCCCTTCCTGTTTCTTTTAATACCAGGTGTCTACTGCTTTAGGATCACATCTCATTCAAGAGTGACTCTCTTCCATACCCCACCAAAGATCCAGCTCAGAAAAGGTGAAAGAATACCAGCAAGAAACAACCCTCTTAACAACCTTCTCCAATTCTTCCATTCTTTTTGGGAAGGCTTTCCTTTATTCCCAGCTCCAGGAAGAAATCCATGCTAAGAGACCAAAACAATGAAGTATTTCCACAGATTCAAGAGCCTGGCCATGAGGCCCTTGATAGAGGAACTGAGGCTTTATTTCTGTCTTCCTTAGAGACAAGAAAAGTAGCAAGAAAACAGAACTAAATACACAACTTCCTTGTTGTTTTAAATTACAGTTCTCTTTGGGGATGTATACATTGGTTTGCATTACAAACTAAATGATGACCCACAAGCCAAGTCCATCTAGTTTCCAAAGGACAAATTTGAGATATGCCAGTGAATCCAGACTCCTTTTGGCAGTGTGAGTACACATTGAACCTCAGTGTCTAAGGTAAACATTGCAGAAGTAGAGTTGAAGCAAGGAGAAAGGAAAGTGTCTTAAAGATACTTGTGTATTGATTGGAGGTTTGCTAGGAGTAGGTCAGCACACTAATTTCTGCACAAGTCTTATCAACACTGGGTAACACTGAGTAAAAATAGACCTTGAAACACCATCAGGCAGTAAAGGAAGCAGACAGATTTCTGTCACTCAACATTCCTGTGGGATTGATTTTGTTCTGTGAGGATTTGTAGTAAGTGAACAATCACAAGGGCTTGGCAAAACCTGAGCCATTATGGAGTTTGGAAGGGAAAGCCACCAACCAGTGGAGATTTGATTAAAATCAAAAGAGAAATGGCATTTTGAAACTATTAAATCATTACAGTCACAGTATGGAAGAGCGATGTCACAAAGTCATGGAGAAGAAAACATATTTGCCATTTGGATTTTCTTCTTCAGAACTCCCACAGAGCAACCCCACCAACCTAGGTTAAGATCATAGAATCATTATGAGTAGAAAAGACCTCTGAGATCTTCAAGACCAACCATCCACCCAACACTCCCATGCTCACTGCTAAACCATGGCCCCAAGCACCACATCTACATTTTCTGAACCCTTCCAGGAATGGTGATTCCAGCACTTCCCTGAGCAAGGGACAGTCTCAGGAGAGCAAATCCTACACAGAGCAAAACTACCAGCCAGTGCAGAAAGAAAACCGCAGTGTCCCAAACCTTTCCAACAGCATCCACTACCACCACTGCCAAAGCAAATGTTTACCACCAGTAGCCCCAACAACCTTGCAGGCTGTGGGGTTTTAGCATAAGCCCTGCAGTTACCAGCCCATTCCACCAAATATCTAGTCTTCCAGCCACAACTAGACTCCTATTAACCAAGGACCATTCCTTCTTTTACAGCCTTCAGTAATCAGGATGTGGAGAGCAAGCAGGGAAGGAAAAAGCAATCCCCAGACCTGTGATTAATTTATGATCCACAGTGTGAGACTTGCTTATGCTAGCTTGTGTAATTAGAAGTGTTGTTATTGGTCATAACAAGCTGGGGTTAGGTTCTAGCAGTGCCTACAATCCCCAGCAGGACTTCACTTACAGCACCAAATCTCAGCCCCAAAGCTATCAGCAAGTCCAACAGGCACAGGAGAACCTCTGCTGTCCATTAGCATCATGGCAAAAAAGAGCCTTCTGTGTTAAAAAGTGCTTCAGTGTGTTTCAAGCAGTGAGATACCAAACACTGAAGCAGACATCAATGTACAAAACATGAAGGTAGAGTAAATAAGCCTCTTATTGTAAAGGTGTATTAACCATTTATCTCTCACCCAACACTTTCCATCTCCTCCTCCTGCCTCTTTTCCACACTGACAGCTGCCATGCCTAACACAGGCTACCCAGTTCCTCCTGTGACTAGCCTCATGGTGAGCTTACACTTGCTGAAGCACTACAAGCATGACCTCTAGGTCTCTCTTTGAAGACCTGAAGTGCTATGTAGAGCTAGGAATAAATTTGTAAGACTTACAGGTGATTTCTCTCAACCTAAACTGCATTATGGAGGCAAAACACCAGCAGATGTATCAGGACAACACAGAAAGATTCCATAGGATGGTAAGAATGGTTTGGGTTGGAAGAGACTTTTCAAGGTCATCTAGTCCAACCCTCCTGAGGTCAGCAGGGACATCTCCAACTAGAGCAGGTTGCTCAGAGTCCCGACCAACCTGACCTCGAATGGTTCCAGAGATGGGACATCTTCCACCTCTCTGGGCAACCTCGGACAGGGTCTCACCACCCTCAACCTTGAAGTCTCCTTCAACCACTTTTAGGACCTGAAGAATGGAAATTGTACTGGCAAGGAGTTGATTCTTCTACTTTGCACTAGCTACAAGGTGCCTAAAAGTTCCTAAGAGGTGTAAAGGTCAGTGCAGAAGGAAAATAAAAGCAGTGGTCTTACTGCTGTAGGATGCTTGCCCTGAAATAGACTCCAACAAGAGCCTGCTGTCCCTCTTACTCTAGCCACACAGGTTCTCTCCCACAGTGCATGTCCTGCTCGGATTTGTAGTTCTTCACCCTTGGTTGCCCCATCACAATGCTGAGTAATGACTGCACTGCTCTGCCTTAGACACTCGTGTGTAATATGTTTTATTAGTAAGCAAGTGACCAATTCCCTTCAGGTGGTTAATGGCCAGAATCAGTCTCTTAGGAGACTTCACTCTAGCAGGATTTTAAGCTCAAAACCAGGATGAATACAGAAACAGCTGAAACCATGAAGATATAGGTATGCGAGAGACCTTACAGCCTTCAGCCACATCAGCCAGCCATATCCTCCTCCTCAAAGGCCCTTCTCACAACTCCCTTCACCAAGAAAAAGCAAAGCTTAGTGGGAAGCTACCCTGAAGCTCAAGGCACAACTTAGAAAGCTGTTTCCCACAGAACTGCTCCCCAAAACAAAGCACAAAGGAAAACCCTCAGCTCCCACGCTGAGACCAGATCCAGGTCACACACAGAGCCAGAAGGCTGCTAGATCTCTTATCTTAGACTTAGCTCCTGGATTTAACAACCTTGGGCTAAATTGCTAACAGCTCTCCTACAGCAGCTGAAAGGCAGTAGCACCCCAGGAGATGCAAATCAAGCCTCACCCTCCTGCTCCATGAGAGTGTTATTAACACACAGACTCCTTACCTTGAAAGCAATGACTGCTCCACCTCCAGAAACAGGCCAGCAGGACCATACAAACCTTCTGCAAGCTTCAACCAGCAAAATCCACACCACCAACTAAGCTGGACTTTCTTCCTCTGACTGCTTCCATCCTTTTCTGTCTCCCCACAGCACCCTCCCTTCCCAAGGTGCTTTAGGAGCAGCAGGTGTTTCTGCTTTGTAGCATGGTCACAGCTGAAGACAAACCTGGAGATGAGTTACCACCAGCTGCAGAGACTTTCAGCAGCCCTCGGAGAAAGGCAGAGGTCAAGCATCACCACACAACCCTCCTGACACTCTGCAGGGTGTTCTTTAAAATAGATGCTTTGATTCTGTTCCTGCTGACTGCAGGGGGCTGGACAAGATGACCTTGAAACACCCCTTCCAACCCCAACCATTCTATGATTCTATGACTTTTATGTTGAACTCCAGCCAACAGGGCATTGCAGCTCCCTAGGTTTCCTCAGGAGCTTAACTTCTAGAAGAGCAGCTGAGATTAGTAAAGGATTATTAGGTAGGTAAGTGTTACATATCCATCATAAACCTGGAGAGCAGAGAGATGGAAAAGCCAGGGCTTAAGCTCTGCTTTTCAGTGTTTCCTTTTATCAGACAACCAGTCCAATCTTTAAATCTTGTTGCCTAAAATAATTAAAGGATGCTTGGAAAGCAGAAGTGAAAATAAGAAGCCATTCCTGAGAGTGCCATGGTGTGTGGTTTGCCAAAGGTCACCCAGTGGAGCAGAAGAAAGAGAGCCCAGGTCATTTCAGTTCCCAGCCCTCTGCTTTAATGCTCATAGCATACCTCACTGGTGAGAAAGTGATTGACCCAAAGAACATGGTTTAACCTAAAATGTGGCTACATTGAGAGGCCATAACTTTACCTAGAGTAAAAGATAAAGACATGGTTGGCTGTGAATAATCTGATCAGTGAAGGGAGCCACCCTAAATTTACCAGTTTACGCTTACAAACACAGTCTTTGATGAAGAGCAAGTTGAGTCTGTTGTAGAATACATGACCTCAGCTCGTGGTTGTAGAATGCAAAGGTCACTGTTGGTCACCTACAACCTGCACCAGACCCAGGAGAAGTAGACAGTGGTTGTTGGTAACTTCTGACTCAGCCAGAGTTGGAAGAGATGTTTTATCTCTCTCTCTGACACCCTTTTTCAGAGCCTTCCTTTTGCATTGCCACACAGGGCAACGTGCTGGGAAGCTGCAAACTGTTTCCATGGAGATGATTAATATGTTCATAAACCCACAATAATTCACTCACTGCAGGACCATGGAGGATGAAATGTTGGCTGTGAAAAGAAGAAAATGTTTTTAAAAGCTGGTTATTTTTTGTCCTTTTAATAACAACCCAAATAAAGATTTTAAACCATGTTTTAAAAGTATATAGATGTGGTTCTTAGGGCCACGGTTTGGTGGCATGGTGGTGATAGGTTGGTGGCTGGACTTGATGTTCTTAGAGGTCTTGTCCAACCTTGATAATTCTGTGGAATAAAATGAACATATATTTTACATTATTGTGTCTCCTGTATGGTGTTAAAGTATTATACCTCTAGGTGTCTTCAGATACTTTTGATTGGTAGAGTTAGAAAAGGTTAAAGACGACCTAGTTATCAAACCCTTCAACATCTACAAGGTGGAACAGGTTTGCTCAGTGAACTGTTCTTGACTTTTGATGGACACCAGTGCAGACAATCATAACCTTAACCAACACTGAGCCTCTCCAAAAAGTTTCCTGGAAACTGGAGCAGCTGTCAGTCAGTCATGTTGAACAGTTCTATTCTGACATTAAGCCCCAGTTTTGCTTAAGACTCAAACACAAATGGATAGACAAAATTAAATGTATTGAATTCTCACTGTATTTGACCTAGTATTAATAAAAAAAAAGACATGATTAACAGGAATGGCCAGAAAGCCAGTGGTCATGTTAGCAGAGTCATGAAAAGAAAGCAAAGGGCTCTGTAATGCCTCTGAGAGCTTTCGTACCACCTAGACCTTTTCTCACTTCACCTCTTTTTAATGAATATTTTTCTACCTGAGCTGTGTTTATAAAATTCAGTTAACCATCCTGGGATGCGATAGACAAGCAGAGCTCTGCCACTCTCTTAATGTAGCCCTCTTAGCTGATGGCAGTGCTGGAAAGACTTCACTTCAAAGCAAACAAGGAGAGATGAAGAGCTAGATCTGAAAGATGAAAATACTCATTCTGGTCTAGACTCCCTGAAGAGGCAGTAGCAATGAATTTTAATTTGACTAATTAAAAGCAATTGGAAACTGGCAATTTTGTGATGCAGTCCTGTCACCCTGATTCATCCTGATGGAGTTACCTGGTTTTACCCTAGGTGATCTCAGTGGCTTCAAGTGCTTTGGCAAAGAGGCAAAACTTGGGACTAAAATGGCATAAAACAAAGTCATTTGGGCATTTAACCTTCTAGATGACAAACAACATCACAGTATGACCTAACATACATCCATTCTCTTTGCTGGGTCTGCAAAAACAAGATGTGGTGCCTCACCATGAGATGCTTAATGGACATACTCTATACACCTTTTCTTCTCCAGGCTGAACAACCCCAACTCTCTCAGCCTGGCCTCACAGCAGAGAAGTTCCAGTCCTCCAATCATTCCTGTGGCTTCCTCTGGCCCCATTCCCCCAGGTCCATGTCTCTCTTGTGCTGAGGACTCCAGAGCTGGCCCCAGCACTGATGTGAGATCTCCCAAGAGCAGAGCAGAGGCAGAATCCCCTCCCTGACCTGCTGGAGTTGTAGATGTCCTTATTCTAATGGCATGTATATAAATATTTTGATCATATATGGGCAAAGCAATCAAACTCAAATCTATTCGTATTAGAAACTTTCTTCTCATTCCCATACCTGATGTCACAAGAGTTGAAAGCACACAGGGAGCAGATGAAGCTTGCACCCAGGAAACTTCTAGCACTAAAAGCAGATTTTCTACTTCTAAATCTGTTTTCATGTTCTTATCTAGGATATACAATGCCTATATATCCCTGTTTACATGTACTGCAGATATTCAGGGAAGAGCAGAGTAAATCCAACAGTGCCTCAAAATCAGGGAGGGTAACAGATGCATTGGCTCCAGCACTCATCCTGTTGCTGTGGACCATAGCCAGGGAGACTCCTGCTCTGCCCATGTGTGTGTTCAACCATGAGGTTTGGATTAAACCCCAGAAGTTCTCCTGGCTACCTGATGAAAGGAGAATCCAAGCCCCAGGCAGCAGCTGCAGCTAAATGCTGTGCTGCATAACCCATCTGCAGAGCAGAGCGAGCTGGCTCGGCCACTGCTCTTGCTCAGGGAGCAACCAACCTGGAAACAGGAGTTGACAAAACACAAAGCAAAGGGATTTGCACCTGTGCCATGCTGATTTATGAGCATCCCATATCTACTGGGCAGCCAGGCAAACAGGCCTTCTGGAGGCAGGGAACTCAGAAAGAAAGTGGAATGGGGATGATTTATGAAATATTACAAACTTCTCTGTTAATTTCTTGCGTTTGGTTTTGAGTTTCTCCACCTTGGGCTTTGCCCTCAGTTCAGTCTGTCCAATTTCTTATTTATACAGCCAAAGATATAGGGAAGGAAAAACTTGTTTGGTGTGAGGGTGTTGGAGCCCTGGCCCAGGCTGCCCAGAGAGGTTGTGGAGTCTCCTTCTGGGGAGAGATTCCCAAGGCAGCTGGAGGTGATCCTGGGCAAGCTGCTGTGGGTGACCCTGCTTTAGGAGGGGGGTTGGTCTAGATGACCCCCAGAGGTCCCTTCCAACCCCAACCATGCTGGGATTCTTTATCCTAGGGTCACATTCCTGAAAACTTATATTTGGGTGTGACACTAGCTAGTGAGGATATACTCATTGTTATCCAATGCTCATTAAGACATATTTGAAGTGTCCAGGACCTTTTAATTCCCATTTTGCAAATGACTCCTGGAAGTTCCTCAGCACCAGACCTCATTTGTGTTTTGGGCTGCAGCTCAGCTACAGCACAGGGCAAGCAGCACAGCCACAGGCAGCATGAGCTTCAACCACAAATGGAAATCCAATTCTTGGCAGTGCTCATCTGGGGCTGAGGATCAGGTAATTACCTCAACTAGTCAATAGCACAGAATTAATAGAAATAAGTCTTATTTGTGCCAGTAATTGTTTTCAGGTTCAGACCTGGGTTATCTACTGTTGTGAGGACAAAATGCAGGACTTGTGAGCTGCTGAAATCCACTGGAGGTGTGCAGGCTTTGATAAACCTTGTCTAAGCTAGATCACTGCTTCATTTTGCAGTGCTCTATTTTCCTCTGGGAGCTGGGACTGCAGCTTCTGGAATGGTTTGTAACTCAACAAATTCTTGGTTTGTCTTTCAATTCTCTGAGTGACTTCTGGGAAGGGTTCTTGCTGGGTAGGTTCTCCAAGATCTCCTGCTTCTGTCAAAATCTGACTTCTATTGCTAATTCTTTTTTGTTGTTCTTGTTTTGTTGGTTTGGGTTTTTGGTGGTTTTGGTTTGTTTTGATGGTGGGGTTTTTTTTCCCCTCCCTGCCTCTGTGAAAGACCAGCATGCAAGCAACAAACAAACTCATGGCACATAAAATGTGGCTTTGCTGAAGAAAGAGAAGGATGCTCAATTAACCTTTCCAGCACCTGATTCAGTTTTGCCTTTAGCTTGGAAGAAAACAAGACTTGGTTTCAAAGCCTCAGATCAGATTCATTTCTGCTGCAATAATGCATTTCTCATTTATTGATCACCAAGCCAGCTCACAGTCATTGCTTTTCTAACCTCTTTGTAGGCTTCATCCAGAGTCCCTTGACTTTAGTGAGGTGTTAGGAGGTTTCTGGATGCAACAATTTTCAGCAGTTCTGCAGGAAAAGAAGAAGGGAGAAGGGAGAGGAGAAAGGAAAGGGAGAGGAGAGAAGAAAGGGAGACAAAAAGAAGAAAAAGAAAAGAAGAAAAAGAAATTCTTAAAGTATTAGGAAAAAAAAAAATCAATAAATGTAATTTAAAGCCATTTTCCAGCTCCTTTCTATCCTGTTTCATTTAGGTAGATGGTGCCTGTGAGCCTCCTGCAGAGTGAAATACCTTTAGCAAAGTACAAAATGAAATTCATACTTTTCTATTAGTATGTTGAGTATTTTGTGATCTGTGGAGAATCTTTTCTCAAGAACTTTTGGTCTAATTACCTCCACCAAGAGGAAAATGGGCCCTGAGAGGTATAAACCAAAGCAAAGAGCGAATATATTTATTATACCGTATCATCCAGGAATATCACCAGTACAAATACATTTATTCTAACATATCACCCCATAGTGTTTCCAGCACAAGGAGCTTTGGTGCTGTGATGACATAATAGCATTTCAAAGAGATGCCTGAATGACTAGAAAAAGCAGTTTTTAACCAAAGGACACACATCAGCTTTTCAAATCTATTTACTGATAGGGACAAACTCTCCTGGTATAGCACAAGGAGCTCACAGTCTGGCTGCTTCTTACCTATTTTATTTACAGACTCACCCATTTGCCAGTTACCCACAGGATCTGTCTCAGCTTCCTAAATCTCTTCCTCTCTCCTAGCCCATTTTGCTCCCTAAAGTTCCTTCAGTGGCATAAAGGTCCTTCTCAGCTCACACAACTGGACCCTTCCTGATTTCTGTTGACCATGGCTACACAATGCTCACCTAGAACATGCAGAGAAAATAACTGTTATTCATTTTGATGATTTAATTTTTTCGCTTCTAAGTACTAGCACCCAATATGTTTTAAGAACAGGTAATTTTAGTAAACAAAACACTTATGATCTCCTGGCCAAGGGCTGGCATTGAAATGTGCTTAATGCTTGCAAGTTCTACAGAGACCAAAGGGAATTAAGGTTATCTCTCAGCCCTAGATCTGGACTCTGACGTAATTATCCTTTCTGATGGCTTTTAAAAGACTAAAGGACACTGTCTCAAAAAAAATTGACCTCTTAAACCAAAAAGAAAAGAAAAGGGAGAGGAGGAGGAAAGAAAATCTGAAGAGAATTTCAAGAAAATAAGAGACTCTTTCAACACCAAAGTCTTTTAAAAAATAATAAATTACCAAACTGAGTCAATTAGTTCCATCCATACCATTCATATTAATTAATTCCAAAATGCTTATCAGCAAGTGATATAGCTCATTTGCACCATCCTTACTGCATTAAGGCTAATTGGAAATAATTACAACTGATATGTGAAATATTTAATTAAAAGCTGTATCTGCTGCCATTGTCATGACCACTGAGTGCAGTGTTGTCAGGACTACACTGCTATCTCTGGGCCTTCAGGAAGACTTAACAACCTCCTGTGTCCTTCCTCATTCTGAGCCTTCCCCTCAAAAATCAATACTCTGAGAGAAGAACTGATGTGGTTTTAGCCTGGTTCCTGGGAAATTAAGATACATGCCAGTTGCTCTGGCATCTCTCTCTTCGCCTCCCTCCTGCCCCCAGCAATCTCCTCTTCCACTTGAAGGCTTCAACTCAGTCCAGCCCAATTTGACAGAGTAGAAGGGGTCCTTGATTTTAGCCAGGTTTCACGAAACTTGACGTGGGGGTAGAATAAAGGGATATATGTCAGTGTCCACCCTCCTGAGGGCTCTTCCACATGGGCTGGGTTTGCATGGCTCACTCCCAGGGTTACCGATAGTAGGCACAAGGCCCACAGTGCCCTGCCAAAATGGACTGCCACTTTTCCTGTGCCAAATAGTTCAGTTTCTAAGAAGGACTGGAAATATTCACAAATATTTTAATTAAAATATGGTTGCCTGATTGCACAACCCAGGAAAACCAGTGTGACTGTCCTGGTCTGTGCTAGAACAGAGCTAATTCGGTTCAGAGATTTTCCTTCCCAGCTCAGGCTCTGCTCAGGGCTGCACCTGCTGCCAGCTCCCAGCATCTTCTCCCACACAGTCTCTCCTGCTAGCACTGACAACACTCCATGGGCATAGTTCCTACCAAAGCTTGGGCTGCAGAAAGGCTCTGCCTTAGGCTTGCTCCTCTGCACAACAAGGGCTCTGCTGAATCTTGTGTCCCACCTTGGGCTGCAGGAAGTCAGAGGTGGCAGCTGCAGGGAGGAGGGGCCAGGAGAGGTGACCCTCAGCTGCCCAACAAGGTATTCCAGCCCATGGATGTCATAGGCAAGATAAAGCTGAGGGGTCACAAGGGTCAAGTTGTTCTTCTGGGACCTCCCTAGCATCAGTGGTGACACTGACAGAATTGCCATCAGGGGTTTAGGTTTCATGTTGGTTTGTATCTGTTTGTATCTATTTCATGTTATTGTTATTATTTCCATTGAAACTGTTTCAGTTTCCTTTCCCAACCCATCAGTCTCTCTCCTTTATTCCTTTTCTCTCCCCTTTGGGAAGCAGAGGGGTTCATGGAGAACATCTGGCACAGTCTAGTGCCCAGCCCAGCCCTGACCCTTGGCAATGACCAGTGGGAGAGGCACTTTGGAACTCTCTGCAGCCAGATACTGTCCTTGAGCTGCAAGCCTGAGCCAGGTGCCCTGGCAACTAATCCCTGCAGACCTCCAAAGAACAAAACTTTGAAGACTCATAACAACCTCCTCCAGCACCACAGGAGGGAAAGCAAAGGCAGTGGTTCAAAACTCTCCTGTTACTGGTTTACAGCTCTCTTTTCCTCTCAGCACTGACAGAAACAGTGAAAAGCAGGTTCTGCTCCATTAACTCTCCAATCACTGCTGTACTTTGCTTGCTCTCAGCAATGGCTGCTGTAATGGGTGGTAGAGCTGCCAAGGGTAAGGACAGCAGCAGGATACAGGTCCCATCAGCATCAGATGCCACTGCTGCACAGCCCTGCTGAAGGCTCCATCAGTTTGGACATAAGCTCTGCACAGAAAGGCAGAACAAGCCCAGAGGAGAAAAGCCACTTGAGATTGGAAGCTTGATGAATTACATTGTGCTCAATTAAAAGGCTCTTTGTAGATAAGGAACTGCTTCTTTCTGTACTAATGTGCTACTATTTATCCCATATCTGAGCCCAAACTATAGCAGTGGCTCCATCATCCTATGCTCCCCCACCCCCCCAAGTTGGGAAAGGGGAGGATCAGGGAAAGGAGAGGAGACCTGTGGGTTGAAAGGAAAACCGAGTTAATGA
Source organism: Galbula dea (assembly GCA_013399015.1). Lineage (NCBI taxonomy): Eukaryota > Metazoa > Chordata > Aves > Piciformes > Galbulidae > Galbula > Galbula dea. The sequence goes on along the minus strand of VWZX01007345.1, from coordinate 1,479,378 downwards.
AATAGTGCAAGTTATACCCATGCCAAGTATCTAAAGATATCTCAGGCCAGTGAATGTACGGCAGCCACACTAAGTGGGAAAGCAGCCCTTGGGAACAGAGTGATGAGGGAGACAGTCCAGGGGGTGGGGAGAAAGAGGAGCCTCTTCAGTGGGGAGAAGGAGAATATGAGTGAGCCCCTTCCAAGGATGGGAGGAAAGTGGAAAGAGAGAAAGATGAGTGAGCTCCTCCAGAGATGGAGAGGATGAGGAGGAACCCACATCCTCAGGTAACTTTCCCCCTTTATACTGTGCCTGACATTTATAGCCTGTAGAGAGCTTGAGGCAGCTGCCCCGGCTTCTACTCTCCCAGATGAAGCTCCTGGCTGACTGGAAGCTGCTAACAACCTGTAGAGCTTGGCTGGTCTAGGAATCTGTCCCAGAAAAAGCAGGATAACTATATTATTCTATATCATATGCAACCTAGTAATTAAAATATCCATGCCAGTGTTAACTCTACTGGGTATGTTTTCAAAGCTGCACTTTGATCCAGGTCCTTCTCATGGTGTTAATAGTTTCCTGCTGTCAAAGCCATGCAGCCATGCCTCAGAGCCTGCTCACAAGGCACTACACGAGGCTTCAGCATCTCTCTTAACCTCAAAATGAAGAGTCTGAATTATCAGAGTGCCCAAACTCAGCCCTTTCCAGACTGGTGAGGGTAAACTGCCTTTTATCATCTCATAAACTGTTGGGCTGAAATGATCACTGCAGTTGTCAAGAGTTTTATAAAGATTAAATCTCATCTGTGATAGACTGTAGCACAGCTGAGTGTTTGTTTATGAGACAAGAGCAACTATAAAGAGAGAATTAGCTTCCCTTGCTCTTCCCAAACCTTGTTTGAAAACTTTTCCTGGCAGTCTTAGAACTAAAATGCAGCAGAAAAAAATAAATTAACTAAAAATGAACAGCTTCTTCCTGATTTTGTCCTTCTTTACTTAATACCATGCTCCAACAGCATCATCTTCCACTAAATAAGAGTTTCAACTAGGGAAATTCACAGCCAGCACTTGGGAATACTCCTTAGTGAAATAAATGCACATAGAATCATGATGGTTAGAAAAGACCTCTGAGATGATTGAGTCCAACCATTCACCCAACACTACAGTGCTCATCACTAAAACATGTCCCCAAGGACCACACCATGCTCTAATGTAGTCTTGAGACTGAATCTTTTCTATTTGGTTCCTGGGGAACTGAATTTTGGGGCAGAGAATACCACTGGGGCCAAAGAACCCTTAAGAATTAAGTTAATGAGGAGGAAAAGCTAGGAAAGGCTTTCGGATCTACATGGTAACTGGTCAACCCCACAAAAGGTACTTCAAGACTGGTTGGCCAACAGGTTGCTTTGACCCAGGTCACTTCACACAGGACATTATCTAACTGGAAATCAGGAGAAGTCTGGCATCCAGCTTCCAACTCAGGACATTCTGTTATCCAGCTGGAGCCAAGGGAGCACTCTCCAGCTTGAATTCTCCATCCCAAGGTGGAGAGCAATAAAGGAGCTTGCAGTCAACATGAGGTACTTTAAGTCCATGAAGACCCTTCCCTGAACTCACAAGATAATTTTGAATGGAAAGTTGTGGTTAGATATATTGGGGTTTTAATGCAAAGTAGCCCAGACCCATATCCCTCAGAAGCAATTAAATGGTGTGGATATTCCCAGCAGAGGCTCAATAGAGCTTTTCCAGAACCAAGGAAAGGAAACTAAAAAAAAAGCAAAGCTTTAAAGAAGAGAAAAAAAAACAAACCTCTACAAATTCTGCTATCAGTATACTTACTCTATCACAGAACTTCTTGAAATCCAAGAAACTCTGGCTTTCTCTGACAGGTTTGACACCAGGCATCTGCAAATTCATGCAAAAGAAAGAAAGAAAGAAGTCACTTTTCCCAATAAGTTCACATTTTGGATAACTTTTCCTCCATATTAACTTTCAAATAAGCCTTCCTCCTGCATCTAGCCAAAGCCTTTACTCTGACATTGCCTTGAGATGCTCTGGCTGTTAGTAATAATAAGGACAAGTGAGAAATTATTAAACGAGATTTATTGAAAGTGACTGAATGCTCCAGGGTACCATAGTAGGAGGTTCGATCCTCAGAACAATTTTACCCAGCATATTGAGGTTGTTTAGACTTTCAACTTAACAAATTGTAAAGTTTCTCCTGATTCAGAGCTGCTTTGACACAGCTTCAAAGCAGATCCATCTCAAAGAAGGAAAAAAAACACACACCCCCCCCCCAAAAGGAGCTATTTTACAGTGACAGCTCTGATATCCAAACTGAACTGAAAAGTTGTCAAATAAATGAGTAGTGATGGAGCAGTTCTGGTGGTGAACATTCTCATGTACAAATGGCCTTGGGATTTTAGCCTATTTTTTTAGTACAATGTAGTTGGAGATGAATTTAGAAGATGCTCATTTGTGCTACCAGTTTGTATGGTGCTTGACTCTCTCTAAATCCACTCTATAGCTGTTAGCTACAACGTTACAAGAGTAAAACCATGTAAAAATATTATTATCTGCCAAGGGTCAGGGCTGGGCTGGCCACTAAACAGGTACCAGATGTTCCCTATGAACCCCTCTGCCTTCCCAAAGGAGAGAGAAAGGGAAGAGAGTGTTCAGAGCAGGGACAGAGACCTGAGGGAAACATATTTTCAGTTCTCAGAAAGATAAAGTCTTGTCTTTTTCTCTGTGGTTGAGCATCCTCAGAAGCATTTGATCACCATCACTTCCCAAACTGCTCACAAGTGGTTGCCAAGGACACAGGCAATGCAAATGTAGGTCAGGTATCTGCTGGAGTTAGCTTGTTCCCTTTTCTCTCTCTCTACAACTACCTGAAAGGAGGCTGCAGCCAGATGGCTGCAGGCTGCCCAGGACAGTGGTGGAGTCACCATCCCTAAAGGGGTTGAAAAGCCATGGAGATGTGGTGCTGAGGGACATGGCGGTGCTAGGTTGATGGTTGGACTTGATGATCTTAGACGTCTCTTCCAACCTTAAGGATTCTGTGATTCTGCAAGCAGTTTATTCTTCCCTCATCTATGGCAGGAGAGAAGGATAACCACACCCTGCACTGTAAGCAGAAATGTGGCAGTCAGAGAAAGGCAGAGAATCTGCAAAGCAGTGGGAATTACATCTGAAAGCAGAACACATCTGTCTTCCCTGACATCGCCAGTCTCAAGCAGACAATGAGGAATCACAGAATGCTTTGGGTTGGAAGGAACCTTAAAGATCATCTAGTCCAACCCCCTGCAGTCAGCAGGGACATCTGCAGCTAGAGCAGGTTGATCAGAGCCCCAAACAACCTGACCTGGGATGGTTCCAAGGATGGGACATCTCTCACCTCTCTGGGCAACCTGTGCCAGGCTCTCACCACCTTCAGTGCAAAAAAACCGTTTTCCAACCCAAACCATTCTATGCTTTGATGACTCCTCTACAGGAGTGCTCCTGCATTTCTGAAGTGAACATTCCCCTGCAAGCACGTCACCTATTTTAAAGTTCTCCCCCGTGAACAAATGATACAAATATAAATGCTAACTCAACTCCAACCTGTGCTGTTTAAATCCACACTTGCCTTTTGCTGGAATTGCATCCTAAATTAGGGCAATTCTTAATTGCTCTTCCCCTTTCTCTTCAGTGGAAGCACTCCAAATGGTAAAATAGCAGCTACCCAACATCAGTTTACACATTTATTAACTAACAAGGGTAAGACTTTAATCAACTTGCAGAAGGGAAAGATTAATTGAAACATTTGGAAGTGTACCTCACAAAGCCCTTTTCCTTCTCAAGAACCAGGAGAAGCTAAATCTTTGCCATTGTAGTTTGCATTCTCTCTCTAGCAGAGTGTCTGCCCCTTGGATTGTCTTCCAGGGCTGCACTAGATTTAATGCAACTACAAATCAGTTCCTGGGCTTTGACATCCAATCTCAATTCTGTTATACCAAGACTTTGGGGATATTTTTTTTTTTTTGCAGCAGGCTGTTGGAAGAAGCTTTTAGGATTATTTGGATGTTTTGACATTTGTTCTCCCCTTCAAGTGAAATAAGCCAAGGGAGACAGACTGCCAGAAGTTCCCAGTATTGGGTGGGATCATCTGGACCTTTCCTCAGCAGAGGAAATTCTCCCACTGCTTGTCACTCCATTCCCATAAGCTCTGAGAGGCAAAACTGCTGAAGCTCACAGGAGGAAAATCAGGCAATAAAGTCACAGTCACCAATTTGGTTTTGCAGATGAGATACTTGGCAGCAGGAGCTGGAGCTCTGGACATCTTGGAGCTCAAGGTGGGATCTGGACCTCACAGCTGCCACTCTGCTAGAGAAACCAGCAGTCCAATAAATTCTCATCTGTCTCTAGGCATGGGGTTTTCTTAAATTCTAGGAGTCACAGCAGAGGATTTGGTTTACTAAATGTTGGTATTAGAAAACATTAGTTATTTGAGGGTGAAAACATAGAACTCCTTTTACTTTTACCAAAAATCCAAGCCTTGCTGATAACTCATTCCTTCAGAGCTAGCTTTTCTTGGGAACTTCATCATCTACTGCAAACTCACACACATGCAGTCTTGGGACTAGAAGTGCTGTTAAGCTTCAGCTTTACTTACTTTACCTATCTGAGTCACTTCCAAGCATAATGTCTCTGTGAATAGTTCAGCATGTGCCTGAGTCATGGCTTGGAGACCACAACTGTGGTCCTCCATGGTACAATGTTAACTACTCCTTGTCTAATAAAGTCTGGTGAGTTAACCTCTTGTAAATGGATTTTACAAAGACAAATGAAATCTCTTTGGGCTTGATTTCACCTCAGTTTAAATACAAAAATATATTCTCCAACCATTTACTGAAGTGACCCTCTGCAAACAAGACTGCCTGGGGTAACTCCAGTTCATTACCTTGATAATAACAACATGTAATATTCAGTGCTGCTTCAAATTCGTGTGAAAAGCATGGCCCTGGGTTAATAATGGGATGTGAAAACAGTGTTTTGGGACTCTGGGCAGAAAAATGACTTATTTATAAAGCACCTTTTATCTCCTACCTGACACTGCAAAGCTCTAGATCATGTGCAATTAAAGCATAAGAAATGAAGGACGGGTTTGAAGAGCCAGATACCCTCTTTAGATATGCCGCCTGAATACTCCTGGTAGCTCATGAAAAGTCACTACTCAACAGCTGTGTACAATCTACAGTCACAGAATCACAGAATTGTTTTGCTTAGAAGAGACCTCCAAGATCATCAAGTTGACTGTTAACCAGCACTGCCAGGTCACCACTAAACCATGTCCCTCAGCACCACATCTCCATGGCTTTTAAACCCCTCAAGGGATGGTGACTCCACCACTGCCCTGGGCAGCCTGGGCCAGGCCTTGACAACACTTTCCATGAAGAAATTTTTCCTAATGTCCAATCTAAACCTTCCCTGGTTCAACTTGAGGCCATTTCCTCTTGTCCTCTCACTGGTAACCCAGACAAAGAGACCCACTCCTTTGGAACTTTGACATACCAGAAAGGGAGAATTTTAGAAAAAGGGAAAAATATTAAAGAAACATATTGCAAACCAGAAGAATACTTTCAAATGGCTGGGAGGGGACAGGCACTGCTCAAACCCTGTCACAGCAGTTCCAGAGCAAACAGCAGTGACCAAGTGCCCTCAACTCATTCCCAGCCACTTTCTGCTCCATGCAGTGACTTTTTATCAAGGCCCACAAAAGCCAGAGGCATTTCTAGCTTTACCTTGGGGGTTTGTGCCACAACTTAAATATTCTGTTAATGTAGTGGGTTTTTATTAAACTGAATGTAGATTAGCACTGGGCATCCTGTCCAGGGTAAATCGATCCAGCCTTGTTAGTCTATGTCAAAGGCAGTGCTGGAAAATGGGAAAGGGCTCAATAATCAAGTTCCCCCTGAAAGACAAAGTTAACCCTCCAAGGCAAAGACTTCCAGGCAATTTCTTCAGATGTGATTAGAGATAGTGATTAAAAACTTACTTTATTAATAATTCAGCTGATACAGTTGACTTCCAGTTGAATAGCTACTTGCATTCTCCAACTAGAAAGAAAAGTAACCTGAAAATGCATTGCCAAATTCTGCTTCTCTGCTCAGAAGCAGGTTAGGCTTGACCGACACCTAAGGTATTTAATTATACTTTTAACATTAAAAAAAAAAAAATAAAATCTAAATACCAGGCAATGTTCATGGCTCTTACTACATCATCTGTGAAAGTAAGCAGCAAGAGAGTTATGTATTTAGAGTCCAATTAGTTCTTTGAAAACAAATGGGGCTTGGAGCAGACAAATTTATCAGCAGTTCTCCTTAAATGGCTTTTGGCTTTTTAAATGTAAACTGTTTGCTTTGCAGGCTGAGGTATAATGTAAACCAAGAGCAGAGACTAAGAGCATCTTCCAACCTCTCCATCCTCCACTCTGCTGTACCTCTGGTAGTGCTGTGTGACCTGTCCTTGTTACACTGGGATGTTCTGGAGAGCTACTACAAGCCTAAAGCAAACCACTCTCCTTCCCCCTCACTGTGTTTCTGCTCCCTTTAGTCTTGCATCTCCTTCCCTCCAGCTAGCTACATTTCTGTGACAAATAATCACCCTCCACCATGGCTATTTTAATTCCTTCTAATCCCTCCTACAGCCACTTGTTGCTCTCCCCTACTCATCTTCTGCCTCTTCATGTTCCCTTAACATTACTTCCCATAATATTTCTATCCACTTAGAAAGATTATATGTCTATTAAATTACATATATAATGCTATAGCTTCCAATTTCAATCAGTTTTTACAGATTTTTGCATTTCCTAGTGCCCTCTGTTAAATAATAACATGGTCTTCTAAGTGTGCATCCCCCATCAGGGCTGCTTCATCTGCACCAGTTTCTCAAGCAGAGCCTCACTTGGACCATTCTTCCCTGTTCAGACACTCTACAAGCACCTGGTATTGATGAAAAGTCTCCACTTCCACCTAAAAAATGTCAATTATTCAATATTTTAGTATTCAACCTTAAGCTCTGCCAAAAGCATTAGTTACAGAGCTGAAGGGACAGGATTTGGCTTCCCTCCAGCTCTACAAGAGACCAACACTCAACCTCACTTTTTGCTGAGGCAGTGTTAGGAGTTTTGAGCCTAATTAAAAAGGCACATGTGGCCAAGAGGATTTTGGAAACTTTAAAGGATCACATAGCACACCTAAGGCAACAATAGAAAAATAAAAAACTGGGCAAAAAAAAAAATAGAATAAAATGAAAGAGTCTTGCTCTCTATATACATTTATATTTCTTTTCATTCTAGTTTTACCAGTAGCACAACTTTTGCTGCTCAAACACTACTTCCATTGGCATGGAAGACCCTGAACATGAGTTGTTTGAACACTCAGGCGGTTGCCATTTTCCCAAGGCAGGGATTTGATATCCTCTGGTTTTCTTTCTGCTTTATTGAACCAGATAAGGAGAGTTTAGGTGCTCAGTTAACACAACACAGGAAGTCCCAATGAGGAGTCTCCAACTTTATAAAGCATTCAGTTCCTGCCCAGGACAGCATGGCTGATTTGCCCTGCATCTGGGAAAAGCTAAAGGAGATAAACTGCAAGTGAAACTTCTGAAACTGCTGCTAATGTGGTCTAGGTCCTATATCTCTTGGTCTTTCCTTGCTTTCTGAATATAAATAAATAACTAAAAATGCAATATTCTTCCTTTCCAGCTCCTCAGGGCTCTGTTAATGAGAAATCACCTTATTAGGTATTACAGAAAAGAATCCTGTAGATTGATAAGCATGTTGAGATGAATGCCTGACAATCAAATTTAATGGTGTCTTTAGACACAGACCCTGGTGTCATGGTGGGGAAGAACAATGATTGACACTACTATTTACAGATTGTCCAGGAACAGCAGGGAAAATTCAATTCACAGTTCAGCCATCAGTAAAAGCATCACCAACAGCAGCTATCACCAAGTAGCTTTGAGCTATGAGAAAAGAATCTTCATCTTTCAGCCATCATGTAGGAGTTGCTCCTTTTCCCCAGCCCCCTCTGCTGCAACATCAATACCACACATCAGCTCCAATTCCAGTGAGCCTTGGAATCATAGAATTGCTTTGGGTGGAAAAAAAACCTTTAAGTTCATCAAGTCTAACTGTCAACCAGCACTGCCAGGTCACCACTAAACCATGGCTCTCAGCACTTCATCTACACAGCCTTTAAACCTCTTCCAAGAATGGTGACTCCACCACTAACCTGGGCAGCCTGGGCCAGGGCTTGACAACCCTTCCCTAATATTCAACCTTAATCTCCCCTGGCACAACTTGAGGCCATTTCCTCTTATCACTTGTTACCTGAGAGAAGAAACCAACCTCCACCTTTGTCCAGCCTCCTTTCAGGGAGCTGGAGAGAGTGAGAAGGTCTCCCCTGTGCCTCCTCTTCTCCAGACTAAACCACCCTAGTTTCCTCAGCTGCTCCTCACAACACTTGTGCTCCAGATCCTTCAGCACCTTAATTGCCCTTCTCTGGACACACTCCAGCACCTCAATGTCTTTCTTGGAAAGAGGAGCCCAAAACTGAACCCAGGACTTGAGGTGTGGCCTCCCCAGTGCCCAGTCCAGAAAGAAACTTGAGAGAGGAGCTGTTTTTGGAGCCATCAGCTTCTAACTGGAGTAATAAAACTGGCAAGAGTGGATGTGGACCAAGCTTTCATCCCTGTGGAAAGATGGTCACACCATGATTTCTCTTCACCTTCTCCATGAGGTGCATGGAACCAGAAAAACACAAAATTCCCCCCAAAAAACCCAAACAAAACAGAAGAAGAAAGTGCAGTTCTAGATGATGTTCAGGCACTGGTGTAAGCTTCACATCCCTGTGACTAGAGAAGCCACAGCAGGCAACTTCTTGGCCACCCTCAGGAGACAGCAAACACAAGAACTTCACTGATGCCACCTACCTAGAGGAGTCAGGCAGGAGACAGCCAACTGCTTGATTTATCTGAAGTCTACTCAGTCTTTTTTGTCTGCCAAAAGCAATCAAGCAGAAGCAGGAGGATTAATGGCTCTGCACAGCTAAGCCTCTCGTTGGCACACTCATCAACAGCCCTCCACCTCCCACCATTGCTCCTTCCATCCCACTGTAATCTTCCTGCATCCAAATTCCCTCAAGACACTCCTGGATCTTCCCCAGAGTTGCCTCTAAAGGGGATGAACCAGGCTACATCAGCACTTCTGCAACCAGGAATGTAAGCTAGGCAAAGATTTGCCCCTAAAAATTAAACATTTATCACAGCCTCCCAAAGGTGATAGCAGAGTAAATTTCAGATATAGAACCTGTCTCTGATATAACAAATTCAGGCTGCTGTCCTCCTTTGATTTCACCCTTAACTCAACACATACACACACAAAAAAAACCCCCAAAAATCAACTACCCTTTAAAATTTGTAAGAAACTCGAGATTTCTCTCTGTTTTACAGAAGGGAACTGCAGTGCAGTATCTCAAACTCCTCTTGCACTAGCTGTTGGAAAATCATGATTTTTCCCTGGCAGATCCCAAATCTTCAAAGACACCTTTTATTTTAGGTAACTCAAAGCACCTTTCATTAATTCAGTAAGACTGGCACCAGCTCTATCATGGAGAAAAGCAATGCTGTGCCCTTTTTCAGGTAAGCCCTGGACACATTAAGTACTTTCCTTGAGGCCAGAAGTGAGTCATTGGAAGAGCCATCATGCAGAGTACATCTCTCATGCTGCTGCCATCATCAGCTCACAAAAATAAAAGGAATAATTAATGATAGCCTCTGAATTTATATTAGAATTTAAGGAGTTCATGGTCTGAGTCCATTACATTATGTAAGATTTATCTAGCTATAATTTATGTGATTATTGCTAGCTACCCATTCTCACACCACTCTTTTTATTCTTTAGGAAAAAAAATCTATAAAGGCTTCCCCAAATATATTCTTTTTAATGGTAGAAATAACTCCAGATTAACCTAACAGACACTGGTCAGGAATTAGTTAAAACCCAACCAAATGTCATGAGAAATCACCTAACAACCACAACTTCTGGCTCTACCACAGCATAGCCTTCAAGATTGGAGAGGTGCCACCCAAGCCACTTCTCATCCCTTCAAAGCTGTAATTAGTCACCAAGAGAGAGAAGGGTCATGACTTTGGGGAGTGTCATGACCCTGGGAAGGAAGTGCCATGACTTTGCCACTGGTATCCATCAAGATGTTGGTTACAACTCATTGGTCAGACCACTGCAAATGCTGCCCTTTAAACATGGCATGATTAATTTACTGGTTCCCTTAGGCTGCAGGAAATTACCCAGTGGAGATAAACAAATAGCTCCATTCCAGAGGAATTTCCCATTATTTTTATCACACTTAACAGCAATGATATAAACAAGTCAGAAGCATCTCAGAAATGTTTTCAGGAGTAATTGTCATGTGCTGCTGTTAAAAATTGATCCTAATTCCTGATCAATTACAATAATATGAAGCATTTTGACAGAAATAAGAGAGATGTGTTTGCCTGGCAGTTTCCTGGCCTCTGCAGGTTGTCATTTCCAAAATGAGGAGGTTTTGAACTTGTTTTAGAAAGGGTAACTTGTTTTAAATACGGAAATGAGTCCAAGGTATAGAAAGCAGCTCAACTAATTTTCCTAGGTGAGTTGCTGAATGGGAGGATTTGGAGTAAGACTTGGTTGCAGAGGAAAAAAAAAATAAAGAGAGGAAAAAAAAAACCAAAGCCACAACAAAAAGCCCACACAAACAGCATTGCCCAAATCCATCAATCCTCACACAGGACCAAAACCCTGTTGTACTGTTTCATATTCATCATCTATTTGAGGACAAGCAACTCATCACTCTCTTTGTTCAGTGAGAGACATAAAATAATACCTAGGCTATTGAGCATAGTTTCAGAACACTTTAAAATGTTCCTAGGGCAAAAAGACAGCAAATTTTTTACAGGGAAATGCAATGTTAGAGGCTTTGAATGTAAAATTAACCACTCTGTAATTTGGCTGTCAGTAGAGAGGAGAAGCCACCTCCTCTGAGCATTGAGGCCCCCAGGATTTTCCTGGGATGCTGTAGGAATGTCCCAGCACATCAGTTGTGTAGACAGTTGGTGTGATGAATGTTCTCTTGCTCTCACACCCTGCCTGCAGCTCCATTTCATGTGGGGATTTCTAATCCCCTGTACTTTTCCAAAGGTGGCTTCCCTACACCAAGCCTACTCCCAAAACCTGGCTGGAGATGACTGGCTACATTTGGAAGAGCAAGTCACAGTAAACAGACTCTTTGATGGAGCAAGGTTCCAGGAACACCAAAGACCACAGCCAGCTCTTGGAGGCCAGACCTGCAGAAGACACTAGAGACACCTCAACAAGAACATGACAGACACCAACTACCTCCTTGGTACCAAGACCCTGAGTGCTACAGGTGATGTTTTTGCACCTATGAACATAACAGATGGTCACTCAGTCCTTCAGCATGGACTGCACACCAAGAACAGCCAAAAAAAGGCTTGAGGTGGCAGATCTACCTATACCATTGAAGGAACCACTGCAGGAAGACATGGACTGACAGAGTGACATGAGGCCACAGTTGCAGCTATGGACAGAGGTCCAAGCTGAGGCCAAATAACCCATTCCCATGCCAGGGAGATGCAGGCTGAACACATCAGGCTTTAATAATGAAACACAAGGTAACATCTACTTTGATGCATCAGCTTGGGCTGTTGCTTTTCATTTAGAGCAGGTTCAGTTGAAGTGTAAGAAAAGATACAGCAGGAGCCTAAAAATCTATGGAGTTTGACTCCTCAGCACATGATATGATGTGAAGAAATAAAACCTGATTGCCCTCACTGCACATCTCTTTCTGTAACACCTGAAGAAGAAAGGAGAGAGGAGGGGAAACTGCTGAGAGCCTGAATTTGACTCAGTGCTGGAAGTCAATCTTCTCAACACTGCCATATTCTTCCAAACCCAGCCTGAGCCTTCTCTTCTCCCCTGTGAGTACAACATATGGTTTTGCTCAAGAAAGTCCTACTGCCTGAAAATGGGGTTGCATTAATATTTCAAATCACATTTAAGCACTAGTCCTTAAAGAGTTTCCAGCATAAGTGTCTCAGCATACTCAGAAAGCCACCCTTAAACAGTTTGATCTCTCTAGCTTGCAGAGAGTGTGTCCTGCTTTGCTCTACAGCTGCAAACCTCTGCATTGATTAGAGGCTAGGGCCAGACCCTGCTCAGTGGTGCCCAGAGTCAGGCCAAGGGGCACTGGGCACAAACTGGAACCCAGGAGGTTCCACCTGAGCAGGAGGAGAAAGTTGTTTGGTGTGAGGGTGTTGGAGCCTTGGCCCAGGCTGCCCAGAGAGGTTGTGGAGTCTCCTTCTCTGAAGAGATACCAACCCCATCTGGAAGTGAACCTGCTCTGAGTGACCTTGCTTTAGCAGAGAGGTTGAACCAGATGATCCCCAGAGGTCCTTGCCAACCCCAAGCAGGCTGGGATTCTGTGATCTTTTCCAAAACCACTCAGTCCATCTCTGCCAACACCTTCTGGAGCTCAGAGGACCTACAGAGTGAGTTGCTGTGCTAAGTTACCCCAGTTAAAGTGATGAACAGCACTAGCAAATGTTTTGTAGAGCAAATATAGATTGATTTCTTTTAACTGAATGGTAACTGAACAGTTACATTTTCTACAATAAATGATTTGCCCTTTATTAATCACCTGGGTCCAATGCCATCCTCCTTCCAACACTTATCAGCACTATAAGGCAGCAGGGAGGAAAAAAAGCACAGAGAGACACCAAATCTAGTCTGTAGCACACTGTCCATTTCTATAAACTCAAAATTTCACAGCCTTCTCTGAAGATCTTACCCAGAACTAGGCCTTTTTAAATGCTCCATTCAACCACCACCATATCCTGGGAGCCAGTATCTGTATTATATGCATCTCTCAAAAAAGCTTTGCCATGAATTTCAACAAATTAAGTCTTTTCCAAAGTCCAATCTTGCCTAAAAGAAGCAGTTAATGAAATGAGTACCTGGTCCTTTAGCTACGCTTTATAGTTTAGGAAAGATTTTTAACCTGTCATCAGGTCAGTCTGAAATTATTCATGTTTAAGGCTAAAATCCTTCTGACTTAGCCTTTAGTTCATAATAGAGTTGATAAAGGCTTTCCTGTCTCCCTTTTTGAGCTTAGGAAGGAAACCCTAGAAAACCTGGTTTCAGGATTTTTAGGTTAGCTTTTTGATATTGGCCATTTCCTGAAGGAAAGGCAAACCATGCACACCCTGTCTTTGATTTGCTACATGTCAGATAGAAATATGTCATTAAGCAGTCCCCAAAACCAATTTTTCACATCCAGAGTGATTTGTACAGTGCATGCACCTCTAGGCACCATCTATGTTGCAGCAAAGTCCACAGGACAAACTCTACTCATCACTCAGCAATTCTGAAGATCCTTTGCCCTCAACAGTTCATCTCCATCTGAAATATTCCTTATAACCCACATCCTTCTGTTTCCAGCAGCTGCATAAGAACAAAGCCCTGCTCAAGAAACATCTCCTTGCAGGACATGTAATTATTAAATTGGATTCTAATTACAGATCATAAATTACAGACATTTCCTTAGAGAGGAAAATACCCAGAATGCTACAGAGAAATTAAAAGCCTATTTTTAAAGTTAATCTGAAAGCCTTATGGGTTAAAAAAAGAAAGTTTTGTGCAGTTTGGGGATCAAATTGTGACTCCTGGATGAATTCCATGCATTTGTTTTTAAAATGCTGTTAGACATTAGTGCACACCAATGTTACTTCCTACTGAAATCCATTAAAGGTCAACATATGTCACTTCTGTGTAGCACCAACAGACAGAAGGGCTGTGCACTTGGTGTTTCCTGGAGGAGGAGAAGTGGATGGTGCCTCTGGTTATGTTCTTGCTATAGAAAGCTGGACAGCAGCATCCAGCCAAACCCCTCCAGGAAAGCCTTAGCTCCAACACAAGCACTCAGCTCCCAAAAAAACAACTCTGAGCCAAGAATAGATTAAAGAGATTAAAGCAACCAGCAAATGTTTGGTGCTTGCTCCAGCTGAACCCACATGGTGACAGTAGCATCCCTGAAGCATTCAAACACTCTTCCCTGAGGAAACATACACAAAAATGCAAAAAAACCAATCACAATGTTCAGTGTTTGATCAAAATTAAGTGTGATGGCTAGAAACCAGAGGCCAGAGCCAAAGGGATATGAAGAAACCCGAGTTTGGGCTCCCAACACCTTAGCAGGGAGCTCAGCATCCACCTAGGCTCATTGTGCCAAGAGCATGAGCGGTCAAACGCCCACAGGTGACCATCCACAAACCCATCCTGAGAGGGCTTGTATGAACCACCCTGAATGATCCCACCAAAAAAAGGCCATCTGAAGCATGGTTGGTCCAGCCAAAGGACAGAATCATGAATCAGACCTTTATCTGCTTGTCCAGAGACATCAGCTTCACACTGCCACAAGGATAGAGCAAGTGGGGGCTTGGATGGACCAGCCAAGGACTGGGCCACCCTGAATGATCCCACCAAAATCAGACCATCCAAACTATGGCTGGTTCAGCCAAAAGAAAGAATCAGACCTTCATCCACTCATCCAAAGACAACAACTTCACAGTGCCACAAGGACAGATCTACCTTGATCAGCTGGATGGCCATGGTCAGGGTCTCCTTAGTGGAGTCCTCCAAGCTGCACAGCTTCCCCCAGCTGAGTGAGATAAGCTCATCAGCACTCTGCTGCATCCTGGTAACAGCTGTCCTGTAAAACATAAGAAGGGAGAGGATTCAGCTTACTGCATTTGATCTGTCTAATAAGGCTTTGTCTGGGATGTTTGGAGAGGGAAGTTAGGTCAAAGCTGGCTCCAGCAGACCCCTCACAGCATCCCTGGTGCTCTAATGATGGAAACATTTGCAGGAGAGCAAAAGTTAACAGTTCATAAGATTTTGCTGCCATCTTCTGATGAAAGGAAGTGAATGTGATGTGGAGAAGTGCAGCTGCTGGGCTTTAGGCAACACCAGATCCCCTGTGCCCACGGACATGGGCTCCCTCGTGGGTAACCTGGCTCCATCAGCTTCCCCAGCAGCCTGCCTGGCTCCTTTGGATAAATTATTTAAATCAGCCTCCTCTTAAAGCAGACTTCTCTGAGGATAATGATGAGCAGCCTACATCTGTTTTGCACTACAGAGGCACAAGCCCTGCTCCCCTCTGGAACATGCCATGTCTGACTTCAGACTCCAAACTTCTACAAAACAACCAAACTGGAGCAAAAACAGTTCCCTTCCAGTAGCTTGATCTGCAAAGCTTTTCCCATACCTCAGAACATTTATGTTTTCCTATGCCACAGTATAAATCAGATCTTTCCGTCTCTGTTCTACTCTGATTTATTTTACCCTCATTCCCTATTCTTCACTGCAAATGAAATATTCCTTTTAAAGCCACTCTCTTCTGCTCAGCTGAATGTCACACTAATAGCACTTCAGCATATGTAATAAGGCCATTGAGGGGGTTTTATCCCTCACTGCAGTTTGGATAAACTTCAAATTCCCTTGTGGGTGCTCAGAAATTATTCATATTGTGACTGAATATGTAGTTTTTTTTAAATAAAGGTAATCTAAAAATGATTTGTTACTTATATGAATTTTTTCCTCATTACACCTGTACTTTACTGACCACCTACCTTTATCAGAGGTGCAGAAGTAGCCTAAGGTCTAGTACTCAAAAGATTGAGAGGGATACTATAGAATCATTAAGGTTGCAAAAGCCCTTGAAGATCATCGAGCCCAACCATCAACCCAACACCACCAAAGCACGTTGAACACCCCCAAGCCTTGATCAGCACAGATGGTAGCTTGGATTTACTGGAGGGACAACAGGAAAATCTCTGTCCTTTCCACCACATGGTCCTTCCCTTGCACAGGAAGAGCAGCAGAGTTCCTCTAGCCCAGCATGTACCCAACCTTGCTGGGTAACATCGCTTCCCCACCACAAAGCATAAACACTAAGGTAGAATAAAGCATTGATGATTAATCTGTGCTTTTTAGTGGAAAGAAGAATAAATTTAACTAATTACCAACAACTGTAGTTGGAGAAAGAGGAATTTTCTTTTTGCTATGCTTTAAACAAAACAACTTCCAGAAAAATAACCATGTAAACTTGTATATTCTTTTAACTGAAGAAATCTATATAATGGTTTATTAGAAATTATACTAGAAATCATCATGAGAAATAAATTAGAAATTAACAGCACTTTTATAACACTGTTGTATTTAATATGGCTTCTATTGGAGGGTGTTCCCAGGCTAACTAAGATGTTTAGGAAATGGGTAACTGCCCACTCATCCTTTCATCCCTAAGACACTTGTTCAAAGCTGGCCCACCAGGCATGCAAGTCAAAGGCATCCTCAACTGCCCATGGACTGTCCTTCAAGCACACACATCCTTACACTGTAAAGCATTATTAATACTGACAGATCTGGTTGTTTCTATGCAAGAAAAAGCACTCAGGGTTTTTTGGAGACCAATGATTTGTTGACACCAATTTTATTAACATGCACATGTTCAAATAGCATTTTACAGGGATTTCTCTGTGCTGTCAAAACAAAAACCCAGCCAAGCCATTATCAATGCAATAAATTCTGGCTTTTTAGTACCTGACAACTGCACCATAATTAATTTAGGAAAGTTTATTTTACTTCCAAGCTGGTTTTCCTCACTAATTGAAACAAAACCTTTCTTGACATCGATCCTGACCCCAGAACTGGCAACAGTAAATCACAGAGCTGGGAGAAGTTCTGCAGTGGTGAGGAGAGCGAAGAACACAAAGACTTACAGCTGAATTGGGGAAAGGTATTCTGAAGAAGAGCACTGCAAAGTGTGTGCACATCAGCTCAAATCAAGGCAGAATGTGCTCTGGAAGCTGGCATGACTTCTAGGTGTCCTTTAGTTTATCACTTTGTGCCTACCAGGAACATGTCCAGTTTCTTATGATGTGCTCACCAGATACTATCTACAACAGACACTAAATCACAATTTTCTCTTCAGTAATGAGCTCCACAACACTGAACTACATTTAAATGAGAGAAATGACCAGAAACCCATAATATCCCATTATTATGGCCGAGCTTTGTTTACTTCAGCAGCTCTCATACCATCTGATTCAATCTGCTCCTGTTTACATATGGTACCCTCAACTTGCTCAAACATCAATGAGATTGACTCTTCAACAGAAAATGATGAACAGATGCAAATCCAGCAACTTAAAGTGTAACAGATTGCATTGTTTGGTAGGGATGTGGAGCTCCAACACTGGCTGTGCTCACACAACCACACTGCCATGCTGCACACACATTGTTAACTGCCTCACATCTCATCCAAAGTGGTTTAACCTCATATTTATTCTCATGCATCATTTATTGACATTTCTTGCATAATTGCTATTTGTTTTCATAATATTTTTTAGAGGTTGAATGCTTTTAGCTCATCTCTGCAGAATGGGTAGAGAACTTAAGAAGAAGTCGTGACCACCCAGATGCTGAACTCACTGCCAAGGGTCAAGCTCCAGCCCCACCTGACATGAGCCCGAGGCCACAGCTGTCAGTGTGCTGAAGAGCTACATCATCATCATGTGAACTACAAAACAAATTAACCCACCACAGTGCCCAAAGCAGGATGACTTCTTCATTTCAGCTAGATTTATTAGGCTTCCCATACTTTGATTAAACACATGCATTAATCAAGGAACCCATTAACCAACAATCTAATTTGAACAAGCAAGATCACAAAAGTTCATGATCTACCTGAAACCTTCTTCATGATGATGTGCATCTCCTCACAGATGTCTGTCCACCATTAATATAACCAGCAGTCACAGCTAGTGCCTTGGAGCACTAAAAGCTTTAGTCCCTGCACCACTGCACAAGCAATAGAAAAAGGTCCTAGTTTATATTATAATATAATAGTATGTGCTATATGAACAGAAGGAACTGTAAATTGATAAACATCATTTTTATATTTAAATAAATCATAATTAACTAAATGTAAAATAAACTGCTACCAACATTGTGCTCTGTTGTACTCATCTTCATGAGACTGTTTCTGGATTTCCCTCCTCACACCCCCTTACCCCTCCCAAAATTATCCCCTCCCATGTTCTGTGGAAGAAGAATCATAGAATCATAATACTTGGAAAAGACCTCTGAGATCATCAAGACCAACTGTCAAAGAGATGCACTTTCCATGATGTCAGTTCTTCAGCAATCTGATGAGAAAATTGGTTGGATAATGGATTAATATTCAAGTATTCTAAAAACCATCAATGCAGGAAACATCTCTCTCTGCCTTTCAAGAACACAACTAATCCTGAGTTCCAAGGTGTTCTCCTTATGGAACATTTCCCTTAGCCTTGATCAAATGACAGTTAAACTTAGTTTTCCCATAATAAGATATTTCCATCCCTGTTTGTGCTGTCTTCAAGTAGACAGAAACTTTTTTTAAAAATAAATAAATAAAAGAAAACAAACTTGCAAATGAAAAATTCATTGAGATTTGAAGACAAGCCTCTTGGGGAACACCCCACACACCACATCTCTCAGTGCTTGGTGAAAATACCAAGCTTCAAAAGCAGCCTGAAAATCCAGATTCCCTGCAAAGCACAAAGACAGCTGATCAAATCTGCTGCAATCAATGTTAATGAAGAGGTGATAAGCAGAGCTGTTGACTTCATTTCCAGGACTGAGGCACATCAATGGATCCATTGACTGTCAGGTCTCATGAAGAAGCATATGGCTCCAAGCTGATAATGTAAATATATCCATATTTTGAAGCAATTAAAACCTGGCTTTCTTAGATAGCTTGTCATTTATATGAAAGGCACCTTCTAATTTTCACCTAGGCCTTTCCTTTTAAATCAATTTCTTCCTGTTCTCCATATTGCTCCTTAGCTGAATCCTGAAAAAGCTCTTTTAGCACTACCATGCTGAGGAGAATCCTGGCATAAATATGGCATTTAATATATTTCTAACATTTTCCATGTGATTATAAAACTTCTCCTCCTTCCTTGTGACAGTTAAACACAAGCTACCAGGATGAACTTCAAAGATTCAGTTGTATCTTCAACATTGGCACCTTCTCTTGCTGATGCCCACAAATGGACATATCTACACTGTGTTTCAGATGTAGCCCAAATGCTTCTATTTATTCTTCCTTGCCCATATTTCCCATCTTTGTTTTCCTCTTATCCAGGTCACCACACCCCACCCTGTTCACTGACTTATCTCAGGCAATGCAAATATGATGAATGTCATCACAGAATCCTTCTGGTTGGAAAAGCCCTTGGAGATCATCCAGTCCAACCATCCACCCAACCCTGCCATGGTCACCGCTACACCACGGCCCCAAGTACCACAGCTAGATGTTTTTTTAACTCTTCCAAGGATGGAGACTCCACCACTGCCCAGGGCAGCCTGGGCCAATACCTGAGAACCCTCTTGATGAAGACATTCTTCCTAATGTCTAGTCTGAACCTTCTCTGGTGCAACTTGAGGCCATCTCCTCTAGTCCTATCACTTGTTCCTTGGGAGAAGAGACTGAGTCCTACCTTGCTACAACCTCCTTTTATGTTTAGATCTTCAGCATAACTAAAGTCCCTTATATGCATATTTATCAATGTGTAGGAAATGTAATTATCTTATAATAGCACAGTTAATTACTAACATTTTTTCATATTAATGAAGTGTCATTACTACTCCTCACCAGCAACCCAAGACAAATGTTAGGAGACTATTATTATTAAATGTCTTATCCAGAGTGTTGTGAAGGTGATAATGAATGGATGTTTTCCAGTGCATAAAACTATGAAGTCTCTTAGTCCTTACAGGTTAATTCTTAAGACGGTAGAAGAAAATAAACTTTTTATGGATTTTCATGGATAATGAAGTTGCAAGCACAAGAAAAATTTGCATGTTGCTTGTGTTTGATGTATTGCTGCTTAAGGTGGTTTCACAGTGTAATTTTAGTGTTATAGTTCCTCCTTCTGATAAATCACACTGTTGTGACATTTAAATGAAGTTAAGAAGAGGTAGCTTAAAAATAAGAAATCTTTATGAATTTTTGTGTTAGTAGGTTAATGGACATATAGCAGCACAACTAAAAATCAATAATTCCATTAAGAATATAAAAGTTCATTTTCTCCTTTACCTGGCATCTAGTTTAAAGTCTCTCATATTATTATTTTCTCTGTCATTCTGACTCTGCCAAAAATAAAAAGAAGGATCATGGAATCATTAAGGTTGGAAAAGACCTTTAAGATCACAAAGGCCAACTGTCAACACAACACTCCCAGGTCACCACTAAACCATGTCTCTCAGCACATCTACACAGCCTTTAAACCTCTCCAGGGATAGTGACTACACCACTGCCCTGGGCAGCCTAGTCCAGGGCTGGACAACCCTTTCAGGGAGGAAATAGTTCCTAATGTCCAACCTAAACCTCCCCTGGAGCAACTTGAGCCTGTTTCCTCTTATCACTTGTCACCTGGGAGAAGAGACCACAACCCTCACCTGGCTCCAACCTCCTTTCAGGAAGTTAGAGAGAGCAAGAAAATCTCCCCTGAGCCTCCTCTTCTCCAGGCTTGATCAAGAACCTAAGTTTTGTCTCTATTTCACTTGCTGATGATGAAAAAAATGATTTATTTTAAGTGATTTCCAGAATAAGCCTGGTTTTCAGGGATATCTGATAGGGTTGGGAACTTCATCCACAAAGCCTATCTAGTCGTGAAGGGCTGAAAGGGAATGTTCAGTTGCTGAGGATAGAAATTAAAATGGTTTCTTCCATTTGAAAGGATGTGGAATTTTATAGTAGATTGCATTTGACACTGTACCACTAAAGTGAATATAATTCCCTCTGATCTTCTTGCCATGTAGGACCAATGGCCCATTCATCTGTAAATGCACATTTACAGGGGGGAAAAATAAGGAGAAAACAATCACAAAGTACAGCTAGACCATAATATCCTCTGGATCTAAGCAATCACTTTCATTGCGTCCCTGTGATAAAAGGCAAAGTAAATATTAAACATAAAAAGGATTCCGGTTTTATAGCCATTGAGGAATATACATATTCTTACTAAAATCCATTCGCTAGCTACATTTCTGCATATCAAGGCATGGAACAGAGACCACTTGGACAGGTTGCAGAGGTTAACTCATTGCTTAGTATGGACTCTCACCTACTATGCAGATAGAAATAAAGCATTCCTGTCAGGAATAACTTCAGATAATTTCACACATATCTGCCACAAAAAGGTCCAAGGCCAGGAACCCTTAGAAGGAAGTTTGATCAGTATTGAGCACAGCAGTGAAACAGCATCAGCAAGCTGTGGAGTCCAGGTGTCTGCTGAACAAAAGGCCAGGAAAAAGCCTTAGGAAAATAAAAATCATCTTCCTCTTATATCTTTAATATCAGAATAAAACCCTAAGGCTCATCCAGTCCTACCAGACTAAGGGAAGAGGAAGCTACTGAGGTCAAGAGTAGGTTTAGAACAGAGTGTGGGGGGGTGAAACCACAAAAAAAAAACAACCAAAAAAAAAGACCAGACCTCAAATAAAATAACCCTTGTGGGACAGGGCATTAGTGAGCAGGCTGGAGAAAGTGTCATGCCAAGTGTTTGAAGCAGAAACCCCTGAACTGCTCCATTTCCAATGCAGAAGATGCTAATAGATTAGCATATTCAGGTCCAAAACTTATTAGGCAGCAAAGGGTCAGCCCGCCCTCAGTGCTACAGAATGAGGAACCTTGAAGTCCTTCGTGCATGGTAAACCCTTCCAGTGTTGTCCTTGTCAAGATAAATACATAAATAGATGAACAAATAAAAACCTAAAATAAATAAAAAGTAGAAGCAGCAAAAGAAAGCAGGAAAAGAAAAGCAGCAAGAGAGTAAAATAAACAAGAAAAGCAAGTAAATGAGCCAGGGAATCACTGTAAAAACCTGAAGTATAATGGGCTGTAAACAAATAATCTTTCCACTTGCTTCAGTGATCTTTAGATGAGATCCTGAGAGCTTTATGCTGGAAATCCTTCCCAGGCCGGAGAAGCTCATTAGGGTCCCAGGCATTGGCTGATGACCTTTTTCATATAAAAATTAATAAAATTAAATTTAAAAAAATAAATAACCTGAGCTCAAGTCAGGCTGTTTATAATCATGAGTTGTCTGTCACCATTTAGAATCTATATTTGTTTTTTTAATATATTTTCTATATAAATATATATATTTAATATATAGAAAAAGCTGTGCTCCCCAAAAATGTGCCAAAGCAGGCAAGCTTTGCTGCTAAAGGGCCATAGATTGTTGTAGAGCTGTGCCTGGGTGTGATTGCCATTCACTTTGTACAGTTGTAGATGATTACAGGAGTCATTAAGCAGCATAAAAATCATGCTTGCTGGCTAATTAATGGGGAATTGATTCTCCTTTTCCTTTCAGGTTTTTTTTGATGCCTGTTGAACTGCACTGGAATCAATAAAGGGAAGATCAGTAAAGAGTGTAGTAAAAGGGATGTATGTGAAGGGAGGCAGGCTTGGAGTTTATTGAATAATAAAACTCCAAGAAATAACAAAAGAAAAAATCAAACTTCCAGCTCCATCCCTATGTTTATTGTAAGTGTACATGATTACTATCATTCAGGCAATTTTCCTCAACATTAGCCTTGAAGTGATGCTTTGTAAAATTCTGGGTTCAGTAGAAGAGTAATGGAAGTGTTCAGAGCTGTGTGAACAGAGAGGAAATCCCCAAAGAGTTCAAGCTGCAGCTTCTGCATCCTCCATTCTTTGCTCCCACCACAAAACCCCTCCAGCTTCACAAAGCATCTTCCCAAACTTTCCTTTCATTTCCCAAGCATTAGTATCTACACCTCCTTTTTTTTTACCTGCCTTCAGCATTCATATCCCAGCATGGTGTGGACCTCTGAGGACCATCCAGCCCAACCCCCCTCCTAAAGCAGGGTCACCCACAGCAGCTTGCCCAGGATCACCTCCAGCTGCCTTGGGAATCTCTCCCCACAAGGAGACTCCACAACCTCTCTGGGCAGCCTGGGCCAGGGCTCCAACACCCTCACACCAAACAACTTTCTCCTCCTGCTCAGGTGGAACCTCCTGAGTTCCAGTTTGTGCCCAGTGCCTCTTAGCATCTCTCTGGGCATCACTGGTAGCGTTGGGTCAACAGTTGGACTTGATCTTAGAGGTTTCTTTCCAACCTTAATGATTCTCTGATGTCATGTCCTATCCTTACAGATCTCAAGCTTGGATTAGGAAGCTGCAACCCAACTTAAAAAGTCATCTAAATTTAATCAACAGAAATGATCTGCATCCCGAGAGCAAAACTTCATTCAAACAGTGGGGTTTTTTTTAGTTCTCTTTCTTTCTCCTTGATTCCACACACACTTTCCTACTTCCTCCCTCAAACCAGTCTGTTCCAAACTTGGTTAAAAACAAAACCAAAACCTGGTTTTTAGCTATCCCACAAGTGGCATGCTGCTGTGACACATGAAGAAGCTGAGCTGTCATGTCAGGTTACATGACATAACCTAACCCAACTGGATAGGCAAGCCTGCTGTGACACCAGGACTCCAAGAGATTCACTTCACTTCTCCCATGAGCTCCTGGCGTGCTTTCTGCCAGAGAATATGCAAGAAACTTGTTACCCAAATTCCTTTTTTTTAGCTGTAGACTTAGCCCTTGACCTTTCAGTGGTGTCCTGAAATGAAGAATGCTAGACTCACCTGCCAGGATCACCTTCTGTGTTCTGACAATAACTCTGCTGCTGATGGGACCAAGCTCTCACCATGCTGAAAAGGAATCTGCTCCTCACAGAAATGTAGAGTTTTCCTTCAGAAGTTGTATGATGCAGCCTTGACTATTAGAGCTGGACAAACGTGGCTGTGACCTCTAGGATTTCCTAATTTGGAGAGAAAAAATTAATAAATAATAAAAATGAGAAAGTTCTGACATTTCTATGGGAAAGTGTTAATCCTCCACAAGAAAAACAAAGGTTCCAGTTTCTAAAACATGTATTTAGGGTTTTTCTCCCCAAGAAGGCAATTTCTATAAATATATGCATTGTAGTTTTAGTTGAGATTTGTACCAAAAGTCAGCCCCAGTAATTAGGCAGAGATACAGAGATATTCCTGTCAGGCTCTTGCCATGCTAACCACAGCAACACATCCAGTCCAGCTGGCCTTAGGGCACATGTATTTCTTATATGGAAATACAGAATGAGCTGAACCATTTTATTCAGCCTTTCAGTCTGGGTAATGTGTAGGAAGGTTTTTTATTCACCCTGTAAACTAGTTCATATATGTAAGTTCCAGAAACTCTATTTCTATTGCTAAGGAGTCACCTGAAACATTCTATGATGCACCTGGAGTCTGTGTAATTGGTCCAAAGGGTGGGATTTTTTTATTTATTTTCTCAATTTTTATGTTTAATATGAAGTATTGATCTTTAATCTCTGCAAATCACATTGATTTATACAAAAAAAAAAATAAATCGATTTTTCATTCTTCATCCTCACTAATCAATATTAGCTCCAGTCAACGAGGCTTAAACCATGCCAAAAATAGCCTGAATTCATCTTGCTGTAACATCTGCAGCATCAAGCACTAGCCAAGACTATCTGCTAGGCATCTACAGTGCACAACACATCAGTCTCTTAATTCTGCAGTAAGACCTTATGATGAGCCTTGCTCCCCAGGACATATACACTGCTGTCAAGGGTCACCAGCTGAGTGCCAGATGCTCTCTCTGAGCCCCTCTGCCTTCCCAAAGTGGGGAGAGAAGGAATAAGGGAGAGAGACTGATGGGTTGGGAAAGGAAACAAACAGTTTCAATGGAAATAATAACAATAACATGAAATAGATACAAACAGATACAAACCAACATGAAACCCAAACCCTGCATGGCAATTCTGTCAGTGTTCCTCTGCAGAGGAGCAAGCCCCAGGCAGAGCCTTTCTGCAGCCCAAGCCTTGGTAGGAACTGTGCCCATGGAGTGTTGTTAGTGCTAGCAGCAGAAACTGTCTGGGAGAACATGCTGGGAGCTGCAGCAAGTGCAGCCCTGAGCAGAGCCTGAGCTGGGAAGGGAAATCCCTGAGCAGAATTAGCTCTGTTCTAGCTCAAACCAGGACAAAATCAAATTGTAGCTTACTGAGACAAATAGTATAGGATCATGCCCAGAGAGGTATAGTTCTGCCTGAGTGGGATATCTTTTAGATTAACTCAAAGTTACTTTTCAGACTATTTAGTTGGTCTTGGAGGAATTTTCAGTCATGTGAAGTTATCCAAAACAACAATAAAACCAAGTGATTTCCATTTTAGGAAGGAAATCCCCAGGCAGACAGGCACCTGTCTGAATGTCTTTGCCTTAAAACAAAGAGGACACACTGATCATCTGCAAAACCTGACACCAAAGAGCTTTCTGTCCTCATGGCAATGTATGAGGATTGGATCAGACAGAAAAATATTTGTTAAAATAAATCACCTTTAGAAGCAAATCTTTGCTTCCTGCTGGACTCCTAATATCCAACCTGAACCTTCCCTGGTACAATTTTAGGACATTTCCTCTTGTCCTCTTGCTAGTCACCTGGGAGAAGAACGCAACCCCCACCTGCCTCCAACCTCCTTTCAGAGAATTGCAAAGAGTGAGAAGGTCTCCCCTGAGCCTCCTCTTCTCCAGGCTGACCAACCCCAGTTCCCTCAGCTGTTCCTCACAACACTTGTGCTCCAGACCCTTCACCACCTGTGTTGCCCTTCTTTGGATGCAATGAGGTGTGCAGTCACTGGGAAAGCCCCAGGGATCTCAAGCTCTTATCTACTGCCCATCATGGATGGGCTGCAGGAGACACTATTTCACAGAGCAGTGAAACTTCATCTCAGGGACTTCCTGCTCCTCAGTCCCAGCCCTGGGATCCCCTGGGATGCCAGAGTGCTGTAGGTCCAAGGGCTTTGAGATGGATGTGGGAGCCTTCATCATTCATCCAGACACAGAGTGCTAGCAGTTTTCTGCCTTTAACTCCCTAGAACTGTTGATATTTGTATAACAATCATTTTTATATATTAATGAGCCATTAATAAATCATTAAATGCTAATTATATTTTCCCCCTTCGTCTTTATTAGAGCTGCTCCCCTTGCTGCTCTCTTTTGACTTGACTATTTCCAACCTACAAGAACAATCAAACTAACTATTCCATACACAATGTCATCTAAATCATTTACAGCTACCAAATGCTCTTAGCTTTGTTAGCAGTCAGCATCTGTTTGTTTAAATGATTTAAGAGGACTCATTAATCTAGAATACACAACAATATTATCAGCTAGTGGCATGTCATGGATCAGAAAACACTGGTTATAGGCTTAACAAGGAGCAACCAGGAAAACCATATCCTTGTGTTACTGAGTATTTATAGATAACCAGAGAAGTTACAGAATCTGAGTTTGGTGAAGGTGGGAAGGGATCTCTGGGGATCATCCAGTCCAACCCCCCTGCTAAAGCAGGGTCACCCACAGCAGGTCACCCAGGATCACCTCCAGGTGGGTTTGAATCTCTCCAGAGAAGGAGACTCCAGGTCCCTTTCCACCTGCACTGCTTCTCACACAGTCACGGATGGATGAGGATGGGTGGTGGACCATGGTGGTCATGGCCTGGAGACTGACCATGGGAAGCAGCAGTGACACCAGAGAAATCTGACTCTCACAACACTGCACAGCTTGACGGCTTCTGTCAGGACATTGTCACACAGGTCACTGAGTGCCACCAGATATTGCATTAATTTCCATGCAGTGCCAAGATCTGAGCTAGAAACCTCCAGCAGGAAGGTTGGGTGTGCAAGGACAAAGCTGAACCATCCAGTCATGGGTACATTTGGCAATAGGTGGTTCAGGTCAGCTTGAAGACAGAGTTTCCAAGTGATAGACCCGCTTCTCCCTCCAAAACCTCCTTTAACATGAAAATATAACTCTCTGACTGACAAGATGCTCTGCACTGGCGAAAACCAAAACCCCTTTGTCATCCCCAAACACACAGTTTTCTACTCATTGAGGTCCCATCTTTAATTACCAGCTGCTGCAAATGATCTTCTTATGATCATTAACTGTTAAATCCTAAAGGAGCAGCTCTCTTATTGCCCTCCATGTTCAAATATTCCACCTGCTTCTAATTAGTCAAACTACCTCATCCTACCTCCAAATAAGGCTCTTTGGACCATATACTGCAGCTGCTAAATGCTTCAGTGTTCCTTGTGGAAGCCAACTGTATTTTTGATTCTTAAATGATACCAACTAGCCCTGCTACAACTGTGACTGAAGGAGGAGACATTAAAAACAAAGCATTTTGAATGAGATAACAGCACAGCCATTGCTAATGATGATTACTTGTATTATCCTTGCAATCATTTTTAATGACTGCTCACCAGTGCAAGCTCCTCACTAGTTCACAACTTCCCTGAGTTAAGCTCATCAAGCTAATAAATAAGATTTAATAAAATTGCCATGACCTCACTCAGTACAATTTTACTTATTGCTTTATCATTAGGATTATTTACTCCAGACACTGAGAGAAGATTTCTTTTTTCAGCCTTTAATAACACTTCACATTTAAAACACCCATTCTTAGGGCAGATATATATATACGCACATATTATATCTTTCTTCACCCATAAGAAGTTTCTTTTTCCCCACAATTTAAGTAAGGTTTGCTAATAGATTGTAGCATCAGTTAAGCTGGAAGCAAGAAGCATTTCATGCCCCCAAGCCTTTCAAGGGATATTCTTGATCCAAGTGCTCCTATAGCATGGATCTGTTTCCAACTCACTTGCAAGTGAGCAAGCTGGAAACATCCCATCTCAAACCTGCTTGACATTAGCAGCTTGTCCTGACAGCTGGTTTAACAATGCTCTTGCCAAATTGTGCTCCTTTGGGGATGACTGAAAAGCTTCTCTAATCTGTAGGTAATGCGAAGAGAAGATACACACTGTTTGTCCCAGTCATGGCACATGTTCTCATTGACACATGAGGAACCCATCCTGATTTAATTCTCTTCACATTGTCAAGATGTGAATTCAGAACATGGAATGAATCCATGGCCAGTTATGGCAGAAGGGCTTGGATAACCTGCATAGGTGAGCATCACCTGTGAACCTTCTCTTACTGCTGAAGTAAAGAAACATTTTAGTAACACTACATTTATTTCAATGATAGGATAAAAAAACATGTTATGAAAAGAAAAAATGCCCCTGAGGAGAGTCTGTGAACATCAAATGCTCAGCCTTCATGTCTTGACAGCAACTCAAGGTTGTTTGGATGAGCCTTGCCACACCAGCACAAGTTAGAATCACCTTAGGGTCATCAGAAGGCATGGGAATTCTTGTCTATAAATGCCCAGGGGGGTCAGAATCTGGGGCTTTAATTAGAATATAGGTATTAATAATTCCAGTCCTAGCTAATGGCTCATTAAAAAACAGCCTAGGTAAAAGCCTAGATCTCTCACTTGATGCCTTCATACTTTGAGCTTTCTGAATTTCTCCCCAGTGAAGAGAATTTCACAGGATGCTCTTTAAGATGTAGATTACCCTGCAGTGAGAAACAAACCATTTCACACCTTTCAGAGCTGCTGATTGCAGGTACTAGGACAAGAATCCTGCACAAGAACTAAGATCAGGTCCTGATGAACTGCAGATCTACAGCATGTTCTATTTCAGATGAAATCCAGACCCAGCACAGAATAGAAACTGCAACTTTTAGCTCCATACATAATTCATAACATCCTTAAGGCATTCACAACACATGAAATTAAAGAGCAAATTAAATTAGTCCCTGAAGGGGTTGGGGTTGATGTAAGAAACATACTTAAAAATAGGTACACAAAGAGTTCATACCTTTACTGCATTCACTCAGCAGATCTCATGCCAGCACCTTGCCACATTTCTCAAGACATCAAACTTCAGCTTCCTGTACTTAAACTACTTCAATGCTTCCAGGAGGCTCCCAGCTACCCCCTTAGAGAGGCACTTTTTGTGTGGCAAATTCTTTCTTCTCTCAGAAATCTGTAAAACACACACAAGGGATTCACAGCTCCTGAAGGTTAGGCTCCAGATCTCATGCACACAACCTGGCCCAAGAAAATGATTTCTCCTTGCAGAAACAGAAAACTCTGGAACCTCCTAGCCTTGGAGATGCTTCAGGAGAGCAAGGGTTACCTGCAGAACTGGGCAGGGTTTTCAGCACATGCCTCAGCTCCAGGGAAGCAGCTTTGGGCTGGCCAATGTTTTTGGGCCACAAAAGTGACAAAAGATGGGAAGGCAAAAGATGGAATGAATTCATGGCCAGTTATGGTGAAAGGTCTGGCACAGGAGGAGGGTTGGAAAGTCACCACCACATCATCTGTAAACCTTCACTCACTGCTGATGTAAAGCAACATTTTGGTAGCACTGCATTTATTTCAATGCCATGCTGGCAAGCAGATAACATTTGATGCCATAAAGATTATCAGGAATTATGATATAATAGTTTAAGAGTTCACTCTATAAATTTATTTCTTGCAGGAACTTACCCAGCAAGAAGTTGTGATCACAATGAGAGCTTGTATTGACCCAGAAAAAAACTAAATGGAAATATTATTGTCATTAAATATCAGTGTGAAACTAAAGCACACCACAGCTACCAGTGGCTAGAGGGAGATTTATTGAAGTATTGAAGTATCTTACTAAAGTATAGCCAAATTTCAAGGCCATGGACCAGGGCTGGGGTTTTAGTTTCAATAACATTTTGATATTAAGACTTCTACTTAATCTGCCTCAACATTAGCTATTTAACAGCTATATTCAGTGGAGAAATTCAGCTTTATGAACACCAGAATACAAGTCATTAACTATCAATTATAAAACTAACTGAAGAGCCAATACCATGGGGTTGACAGCTTACAGGGTTAGAAGAGGCATGAAACCACAGAGTAAGCAATACATGGACCCAATTATCTCAGAAGTTGTTTGCTGGGACAGTTTATCTGTTCAGACAAACCCTAGCTGAATTGGAATTGACAACCTGCTTTGAAAAGGAGAGAGGCAAAGAGATGGCTGTGGCTTGGCTGAGCACAGCTCTGAACAGCCAGAAGGAGACAGGGTAGGGTGGGAGGTGAGGATCATGTCAAGGCAACCAGCCCAAGAGGGCAGAGAGAATCACACAACCATGGAAGCATTTTGGTTGGAAGAGACCTCCAAGATCATTGACTCCAACTATTAACCCAACACTGCCAGGTCACCACTAAACCACGTTCCTCAGCACCACATCTCCATGGCTTTTCAATCCCTCCAGCCCTGGCAGCCCAAAGACCACCCAAACAACGGCCACAGCTTTATTCACTGCCACTCTTCTCTTGCCACCAATACTGTCTGTGTTCTAATCCAGAACTTGTCCGCTGGAGGCACTTAGGAAAGGTCTTGCAGCATGCTTCCCTATGTAAAGACCACTCTGAGAGCTTCATTTGAGCCTCACCCCTGTCAAAGGTAAGATGTGCACTGTCTGGATGAAGGGAAAAAAATGAAGACTATTAAAAACAACTGAAAAATCAGCTTCAGATGTGAGCAATACCTCAGTACCCTGGCAGCAGAATTTAAAGACTTCCTTTATCTGCTTTGTTTGGGGTTGTTTTTGGTTTTATTTGTCCCCTACAGAGTCTCACTTAATTCTTCCTTGATTGTTTTCCAACTTTTTTCAATTATCTTGGGGGGCATCAATTTGTTTTCAAAGTCAGGCATTCATTTAAACACTTTTAGCAATGCTACTTCTTTCTATCTGAAGGTCTTTTAAATGGCATCAGCATCTGCATGGCCCATCAATCTTCCCCCTCTGATATCTGGAGAGCTATCTCTGTCATCACATAAGGGCTGCTTCAAGAGCATTTATTAATTCCAGAAGATTCAGATATCTCATTATGCCTTTACCTGGAGAGCATCTTGCTGACTAGGGACACATCCTTAAAGTTCTGCAACAACTGTCTCCAACTTGACTTCTCCTCTCTCACAGATACACATCAAAAACCTCCTCACAGCCCAGAAACCCTCAGATATAATGTAAATTATTGTAAACAATTCTCTTTAACACTACTGTTGTTGTAGGGGGCAGAACAACATGCCTTAGGGGCAAGCACCACACAACCGTAGAAGCTTCCAGGTTACAAAAGACTTCCAAGATCAAGTCCAACTGTCAACCTAACACCACCATGGCCACTGAACCACATCACCAAGTGTCATGTCTACTCATTTATCAGATGCCTCCAGGGATGGTGACTCCACCACTGCCCTGAGCAGCCTGGGCCAATGCCTAACCACTTTCAGTGAATAAATTGTTCCCAATGTCCAACCTAAACCTCTCCGGGCACAACTTGAGGCTGTTTCCTCTTGATCTGTCACTTGTTACCTGGGAGAAGAGACCAACCCCCATCTGGCTCCAACTTTATTTCAGGGAGTTGGGAAGAATAAGGTGGTCTCCCTTGAGCCTTCACTTCCCCAGACTGAACCCCAGTTCCCTCAGCTGCTCCTTCCCAACACTTGTGCTCTAGACCCTTCATTGTAGAAGAATTCCAATATTCTAAAGTCCCATATTTAATTAAAACATTTGACTCCCTGCACATTTTGTTTAGATCAATGCTTTGTTCCCAGCCACAGAGTGTCACTTGAAGAAATGCTCTGGAAAATAAGCACGTTAACCAAGATCATCACATCATGTTCTAGAAGTATCCAAAGAAAAAAAGAGAAATTCCAGCTTACTTACAGTAGCAGGCCAAAATCTGATATTTGTACTAAAGGAAATGAACCCCACACTCTCCATATCCATTCTTCAGCCATAAAACACCCATTAGTGGTTGAAGCTAGAAAGACATTGCTCAGCATGAACCCTTCATGCCCTTACACCTCACTTCAAGGACTAATTATTAAGCTTTCCTTTAATTTCTGACTGCATTAAGGAAAATATAATTAGGCCAACATTGAAAGTAGCTGAAAATGCACAACTTTCTTCTCCTCCATTAAGTCACAGTTTTGCCTGCATTAATGTTAACTGATTACCAGTGAGTTGCATTTTATTGCCTAAATCATCCCAGCAAGTGGTAATCAACAACATTCATTAATTTCGGGCCAAATTCTGCTCCCTGTTCCGTGGGGAGGAACAGAGGTAACACCACAGAGAGCAACAGAAGTTACCCTGAATGTGTCCTGGCATAATGGAGGTGGAGATTTTGCTTCTATTGCTAGACTGTGAAGTGCTACTCCCTGGTTGCTCACTTAGCAGCTGGGAAACATGGAGCAAACTAAAGGGTCTCAGACTTCCCCATAGAGGAAAATTCTGTAGGAAAATTACCCTTTTAGCCTTTTGCCAAAGCATCTCCAACCTGCAGCAGATGCAGTTTGCTGACAGTCACTTGAGACAATTATATTTACCATGAGGATGAGTCTTGAAACATCAGAGTTTTATTTTAAAGTTACCTCTAGCCTTAAGGGGGAGAGGCAGGGGGAAGAAAGTCATGCAGATGTTAGTGTTTGCATTGTCTGACTGTTTCCAGTCAGCACCACATAAAGAAGGCATTTTGAGGAGAATTTGGGTTCCTGCCCAGAATATAGTAGTGCAGAAATCATACAAATCATTGTCGAGTGCCTGCTTTTGTTCCTCTGAAAGAGCTCTGAATTAAAGCCATTGCTGAAGAATGAGGAACCTGCCTCATCATTTCCTTGCTCTTGTAAAGCCCAGTGTCCCTCATCTTCAGCATCCCAGCCTCTTTCCTTCAGGGTTTGTTGGAGTATTGTATTTTTAATTCTTTTCTAATCAACCTGTGAAAGGGTTGGGCTGCAGCTGGGAAGAGCTCAGAAGTGACATGTTTAGTGTAAGGCATTCAGGTACCTCATGAAAACAAAGCTAGCAGCAGCTCCCTTCCCCCCCGCCTGCCTGGGGGCTGTCTCAGAGCTCTTGGATTTGGGTTTGCACATTTCTGATGGGGGATTTGGACAAAATAATCACCACCTCAGAAAAATCCTTCATTCAATAGGCAAGGGGCAAAAACAAACCCAAAAGCATCATCAGGTTAATCACAGAATTTGTCCTGCTGACTTGGAAATGCTGCTTTTTTTATTGTTTGTTAACTTTTGTTTCTATAATTAGGCTTCCAGTGAAAATTGTTACTGCTTCAAGGAAAAGAAATCTTTGCATTGCTGGGTCAATGGTTCACTTGATGGTCTCAGAGGCCTTTTCCAACCTTAATGACTCTGATTCTGTGATTCACCTGTTGTGAGTTTCTCTGGAACAAGGATTTGTTTCTTGGTTTAGGGTGAGCTCCATGCTTACTGTAAAGCTATATACTTACTCCCCTTTAAATTATTATTATACAGTTTAAATGATGACAAAAGGAACAGTCACACAATGTCCATCAGCTTCTTCTTGTGTCTTGATGCTATGATTGCATCTAGGGGTATCTTTAGACCTAAAAGCCTAATTCTATTTAAAAGCACAATGTATAGGAGATTGTTTATAGTTTAGCCTAACAGCTGCATGCTGTTTGCACTTGGATAAGAGAAATGAGCACTTAGAATTTCCTAAATAAGGTCTGAGGGCTCAGATTTTTTATTTTCCCATCATGACCACACATGGAAAAAAGATATTGTAGTATGTTTCAGTATTAGCACTCATTAAAAGGAAGGATTAAAAGGAACTAAAGAGAAGTGGGGGGCGGAAACCATCACTTATCAAATAAAACTGTCACTTTCACATGCTTACTAACATTTGTATGTTGAATTATTTATGGTCAAAGATGTGCTTACATTTTAGCATGGGGAAGAAAATGCAACTTAAGTATCTTGAAAAATGACTAATGTTATGGCATGAGTTGTCATTCCCTCTGAAGGACTTATGACTGGAGAGCTTAATTTTTTGGCACTGCACATTTCTGCCATTACTCCTTCTGCATATCTAAATACAAATATCTTCCAGACAAGCCCTTCTAAAAAGAAGACTCTGCCAGTTGGCTCAGGGAAGCAGGAGCTCTGCTTTGATCATTTGTAGGACAAAGCCATACATATAACAGCAAGGAACATCATTAATCACCATTATTGTTTGTTAGCCTTTCAGGAAGCTGGAAAGGGAAAAAAAGTGCTTTTGACCCTCCGGCTGATTTCAGTTCTTACTGTAGGAACTGGAGGCACCTCCATAGCTTATGGCCTCAGAGGTTCCTGTCACACACACAACTTTCCAAGGGCTGCTAGAAGCCACCAGATGCAACCTGGCAGCTCCTCTGCCTCCAGTCAGCTGCACCCCTCCTCAGATGCCTCCTAGAAGAGGTGCAAGGTTTGCCTTTTGCTCTGGGGCATTTCTTCTATGAACACAGTAAGGTTTAAGAGGTGAGATAGGAAAAAGCTTGGAGAATAAGCTTTTCTTTTTTCTTTTTTGCATGGCAAAGAGAAAAGAGATGCAAAAAGAGTTGGAAAAGCCCTCTAAGACTATCAAGAACAACCATTGACTCAACACCACTATGCCCCTGAACCATGTCATGAAATGTAACACATACATGTGTTTTGGACACCTCCAGGGATGGTGACTCCACCACCGCCCTGGGCAGCCTGGGCCAATGTCTAGCCCCATTTTAAGGGAAGGAATTCTTCCTAACATCCAACCTAAACCTCCCCATATGTAACATGAGGCTATTTCCTCTTATCACTTGCCACTTGGGAGAGAGACCAATCCCCACCCGGCTTCAGTCTCCTTGCAGGAGATTGTAGAGAGGAAGAAGGTCTCCCCGAGCCACCTTCTCTCCAGGCTAGCCAACCCCAGTTCCCTCAGCTGCGCCTCAAAACACTTGTGGCTCCAGACCCTTCACCAGCTTCATTGCCCTTCTCTGGACACACTCCAGCACCTCAGTGTCCTTCTCAGAGTCAGAAGCCCAAAACTGAACCCAGGATTCAAGGTGTGGCCTCACCAGTGGCCAGTCCAGGTAGACAAACCCTGCCTTAGTCCTGCTGCTACGCTAGTGCTGATCCAAGCCAGGATACTGTTGGCTTCCTTGGCCACCTGGGCACACTGCTGGCAAAGCAGAGTGTTCAAGCCAAAAGAGAGAGTGTTTCCAGAGTCTCATGCACAAGTTTCAGATGAAGCCTTTGCCACGTGGAAGGGACCTGCACCCCACTCCCACCCATCAACACCTTGGGGACACCCCTTGCAACTGGGACATCAGATGATGACATTAACCAGAGAGACAGAAATAAAACTGAGTAGCTCTGAGTGGCTTTGAAATTTAAACTGAGATAGAAGGGAAAGCACAATGGAGAAGTTATACCCCATTACTTGTTATTTTATACCTGTATATTGCATTTATTGCAGCTATAGCTGTATGGTGTTGAGTTGCTGGCTAGGGTTAAACCCCAACTGCCAGCACAATGCTGCTGCTATGATGCAAATGGAGAAGCAGGCAAAAGACAGGAAGGACACACTATGAAACTGCTCTTTCCAGGGCCCAGGCACAGCAAAAAGAGTTTAATCAGCTAATGCCTGGCTTCTAATGGACAGCCAGCAGTTCAGTCCCCTAAATGTGTTGTTTAAGCTGAGTTAGCAAAGGAATGCTGCTGGTTTTTCCTGGGAAGATGTGCATTGCAAACTGATCTGGTACTTCTCATTCCACCTTATTTCTTGCTCAAAACGATTTGAGCCAGGATGTTTCATCACCCTTGTGAGCAGAGATGCAGAAGCTTGTTGTCTGTCCTTTTTTTCCCTTTTCAGAGGCATGTGATATCTTAGAAGTAGGAAAAAGTGGCACATCTATATCTAGAGGGTATCTCTGTGTCACCTTTCTATATTCAAAACAGGTTGGGTTGTTGCTTCTTAACTTTAAACTCTCTGGAGTTAGTTATCTTCTTTTTTTCATCTTACATACAAAGCTGAGCTTCTCCATGGCAGAATATATTCACATCTCTGCCTGAATGTGCTCCTGAGCTGTCAGAGACAAAGAAAATGGGCTCAAACCCCCCAAGATCCTCAACTCTTTAACAGCTCCTCAATTTTTCAGATACTACTTAAGAAGATTTTCAAAGAACTGAGATTCTTGGCCCACCTCTGAAGGAGGAACATATTTAGTAGGAGAGATACTTCAGGGCTGAACTTCATCTGGTTTGTGGGGTGAGCCAGAATGGGCTTACCCTTCAAGAGAGGAGCCTAAACTGTGTAAGGTATTCAAGTCAGCAAAACCTGATGTATTTTCAGCTGCTGTATAGTGAGCTGGAGATGGAAATCTGGCTGGTTCCTGATGCACAGCATCATCTGTCTCACTTCTCTTGCTGTAAGTACAGATGAGAGTCAGCCACAGCTCCCTACTTCCAACAGGACAATAAATGTTGAACTATCGAGTCAATTAAATATCCCCTTTCTCAGAGAACACTTTGGGTTGGAAAGGACCCTTAAAAATCATCTGATGCAACCCCTCTGCAGTCAGCAGGGACATCTGCAACTAGATCAGGTTGCTCAGAGCCCCCAGACAACATGGCCTGGGATGGTTACAGGGATGGAACATCTCACAGTCATCAATTTTATTCCCATTTGTGGCAGGATTCTATCCCTAAAAATCCTCTAACTGATGCACATCACGTTGGTCCGTCCTCACCAGGACCTAACTGAGTGCAACCTTAACCACAGTTTAGGTTGTAGCTGATGTATAATTAAAGGATCATCATTAGCCAAGCAGTGGGCAGCTCTGCCCACCGTGCAGCTGATGGAATAACAAATGCCAGAGCTGTCCTCTTGCATGGTGGCCCCTGACAGGGTTTATTTACACACCAGTGCCCTTTACAAGGAAATAAAGATGTAAAAAGTCTGAGATTATCTTGTTAAATAAAGTGGACCAGAAAAGGTGCAGCATAAAATGAAGGATAAGACCATTTTACTGCCTTTTGCTGTTATCAGAGTCCATTGTGCTGTTCTTCTTGCACTGGTTTCTCCAAGAAATACAGCTTTAAGTAACAGCTAAACCTGCACACTTTGATCCTACTGAGAAAGCTGGAAAACCTTCAGCTCTTCAGCCACTGTAATGCAGAGGAATCATAGAACCACAGAGTGGTAAGGGTTGGAAGGGACCTTTCAAGGTCATCTAGTCCCTGCAGTCAGCAGGGACATCTCCAACTAGAGCAGGTTGCTCACAGCCCCAGAAAACCTGAGCTGGGATGGTTGCAGGGATGGGACATCTCCCACCTCTCTGGGCACCCTGGGACAGGCTCTCAGCACCCTCACTGTAAAAATTTCTTCCTTCTCTCTAATCTAGATCTCTCCTCTTTTACTTTCAACCAAGAGGACTTGCTAAGAGGTCTGTCCACCGTTTTCTTCGGGGCCCTTTAAACACTGTTAAGCTGTAGTAAGGTCTCCCTGAAGCCTTCCCTTCTCCAGGCTGAACAAACCCAACTCTCTCAGACTGTCCTCACAGCAGAGGTGTTCCAGTGCTCACATCATTTCTGTGGCCTCCTCTGGCCCCACTCTCCCAGGTCCATGTCTGTGCTGTGCTGAGGACTCCAGAGCTGGCCCCAGCACTGCAGCTGAGGTCTCCCCAGAGCAGAGCAGAGGCACAATCCCCTCCCTGCCCTGCTGGCCATGTTGTTGGGGATGCAGCCCAGGGGACAGTTAGCTTCTGGGATTTGAGTAAACATTGCCAGCTCCAAGTGGCTGGTTAAAATGCTTATAGCCTGGATTATGGAAAGGATCTGACTAATGGTCATAACTCAACCTTTCAAAACAGACAAACTTGCTCCTGAATCCCTATGACAGTCTATAGAAGTGCTCTCAGTGTGGGATACCTGAAGCCACAAAACTGTCATGGTCACCAAAGCACCAAGGATTTAAAATACATCAGATATTTTGATTTTATGTTGGGATGGAATCACAGGACAGAAGATGAAGGGAACAAAAATGATTGCACTGAAGTGGAATAAAGGTTTTCCAAAAGAAGAGCATCAATCTAGCTGATGAAGTTTAGGTTCAAGCAACAAAGGAATCCAGAGAACCTAAAATCACTGCATTTTATCAAATGCTATAACTGATTTGAGTTCATTTTCATGCTGGTTTTCTATAACCTATCAATATGTGCTAAGTAGAAAATATATATATAAAAAAACATATCTTCCTGGTCATAAACTAAACCAAATCCCAGATCTTAGCAGCAACTAAAGTCCAACAGAGCATCTCTAGAGTTATTAATATCTTGGCATCAGCCAGACCATTGATCATCAAATATTTATTAACCACATAGGAGACCTCAGCAGGGAAACCTTGTAACATTATGTTAAGCAGACAACACTTCAGTGTTGTCTCTTTTTCAGGAGGTTGTTCTGTGATGTTCCTAGGCAGGCAAAAGCTACACTGAAGAAACACCAGAAACCAGTAAAAAAACAACCCCCAGAGTTAGCCCAAAGCTAAGTCTCCATCTTTTAACCCCTCACCAGACAAGCAGGGCTTTTTCCATAGGAATCTGAGAGCATAAATATGCATCTACATTGGTTTGTGTTAACCCAAACCAATAGACTACAGCATTTTATCTCTAGAGATGTAAGACATCCAAGAGGGATAATAATTTAGAGATGGAAGCAAACCCAAAGATGGATATTGATGTTGGTCTGAGACGCAGAGTTTCTCTGAGTGGTCTTTGGGATTGTAATGTCACAGGAACAGATGTGGCAAAATCATCCTGGAAAGTACCTGGGATGTTGGGATTTTTGCTCTCCACTACTGTTCTGTTCTAGGGTTACAGCACTTTAATAGTGCTCAAGTTCAGGCCTGCTGGAAGCACTTCTGAGTCTTCCAGCCTCATCTCAATCATCTGACCTGGAACTGCATAAGGATTGTCTAAGCTTGAGAAACCTGATTTCAACCCTAAAGTCAGTCACTGTTCTGCAGCCCAAGCCTTGGTAGGAACTGTGCCCATGGAGTGTTGTCAGTGCTAGCAGCAGAGACTGTCTGGGAGAACACGCTGGGAGCTGCAGCAAGTGCAGCCCTGAGCAGAGCCTGAGCTGGGAAGGGAAATCCCTGGAATCACAGACTGGTTTGGGCGGGGGAAGGCACCTTTCAAGGTCATCTAGTCCAGTGAGCAGGTTACTGAAATTAATACCATGCAGGTTTTGGAAGCTGTTAAATAATCCATCCTCTCTTAATGGCTTTTGGTCAATAAACTGCTCAGAGTAAAAGCACAGGTGGATTATCCTGAACGAATCTGACTTTACACACACTTTACTACTGCTAGGGAAACAGATACACCAGAGGCTAACAGCTAAACCCTGAGCCACAGCATTAGAGAAATGGAACAAACCAGAAAAAAAAGGTTCATGGTGCAAAATACACTATTTTGGTTTCCTGTCAAACAGTTCATTTCTCTTGTGCATTTTCCTTGCACTTGGTTTTCTAACACTCTTAGGAATGTGGTTGCTTGCCTGTCCCTGCAATCAGGATGACAAGTTTTAGCTTTGCCTGCAGAATGTTCCTTTCTCTTCTCCCTTTTCCATCAGAACAATTAGAGGAGTGGAAAAATGTCATGTCAGTAAGAAAAGTTTGCTGGTATTCACCTAATTATGCAAAATTGCTTTCTCATCACTGCTTACCTCTCTTAACCTTAAGGTTCCAGCTGTAATTGTTCCTTTGGGCAACCCAAAGAGGTGGATGCTTCTGTCTCCCTCTGTGCCATTCCTGCCCTGATCCTGGATCTCTGCAGAGGAAAACCCAGTGTTTTGTAGGTCCAGAGAAGGTGACAGTGGAAAGGAGCTGCACTCTTGGTCCCACCACAGCCACACTCATTCATTTTCCTGGGAGGAACCAGCAGCAGAAAGGAAATGATTATTTCCTCAGTCAGTCAGAACTGAAATATAAAGGAATAAACAATTTTCAGAGAGTGAAAGGAAAGTTTTGCAAATGGAGCAGCAATAAATTGATACCAAATCATGAATTAATAGAACATCTGCTGATGAGGAGCAATAGATCACCCACACCGAGAGCCTGCAGCCCACTGGCTTTCTGCTCTATGCACACCAACATGGTTAATATGTGCTGTATGGTTATGCCACGTTATTAAACCAATATTTTTGTCCCTGTGGCCCCTGAATGAAGGTGAAACATCATTGAGGGTAACTCTTGTCCATGACAAATGGAGAACTCTGGCTGGCTGAGGCCTTCTGCATGGATACAAATGTATCTTTACCCTGCTGTTGGCTCAGTCTCAGGCTTTGCCATCTGTAGCAGGAAAAAAAAGACTATTTCATGTGAAGTAGGCTCTTGACTGTGGTTAGATAATAAAGGATTGGACTGAAAAAGGTTTGTCAGCAAATATCTGCAAGGCTGCTCCCACCAAGCCTGCGTGGCAATGACTTCAGCAGACCTAGGGAGAGGGGATGGGGACTGCAGGCACCCCTGTTGCCCACAATATGCCACAGCTACCCCCTGCAAGAGGTAGAGATAAATGCTAATATTTAAGCTAGACTTTGATTTTTTCAACTCAAGCATGTAATTGAACAGTCCTTTCTACTTCTGATAGCATCAATTGCATCCAGCTAGGCATTGGAATAAAAAGATAGCTGCAGTTTACCCAG
Organism: Galbula dea; assembly: GCA_013399015.1. NCBI lineage: Eukaryota > Metazoa > Chordata > Aves > Piciformes > Galbulidae > Galbula > Galbula dea. The sequence continues at coordinate 1,438,704 of VWZX01007345.1, read as the reverse complement.
TGAGGATCCTATTTAGCATTCCTTGCTGCCAGAGAAGTCCTATTGTCTGCAGCAGGATCTTTGCCTGACTAAAACAAAAGAGCTTCTGAATAGGGACAGAAATAACCCAGCACAATCATCCCTCCCACCACCTTGCCCTGAGCCCCATGAGTGCCCCAGGGACTCCTGCAGACACTCAGGCCACGTCTAGAGCATCCTGACCAGCATCACTTGCAGCTCTCTGGGGACATCCACAAGAGCTGGCTCAGGGCTTTGGGTTTGGGAGCACTGGGTCCAGCTGGCAGCCTGGGAATTACTGGGTTTGTTCTTTGGTGGAAAGGAGACACAGTGATGAGTGTAAGGCTGTGGAGAAGGAGAGGATAAAAAGATAGAGAGGGGAAGAGTTCCTGGGCTCACAGAACCATAAACCAGTTTGGGTTGGAAGGAACCTTTCAAGGTCACCTAGTTCAACCCTCCTGCAGTCAAGCAGGGACATCTCCAACTAGATCATGTTGCTCAGAGCCCCAGACAACCTGACCTGGGATGGTTGCAGGGATGGGACATTTCTCACCTCTCTGGGCAACTTGGGACAGGCTCTCACCACCTTCACTGTAAAAATTTCTTCCTTCTCTCTGGTCTAAAACTTTCCTCTCAGTTTCAACCAATCACTCTTTGTCCTGTCCCAAGAGGACCTGCTAAGAAGTCTCTCCACAGTTTTCTTCTAGGCCTTTTAAGCACTGTCAGGCTGCAGGAAGGTTTCCCTGTAGCCGTCCCTTCTCCAGGATGAACAACCCCCAATACAAAAAACCCAAACAGAAAACTACCACACAAAGCAAGAAATAAAAACAATCAATAGAAAAAAGATCATAATCTGAGAACATCTCATAGCTGAGAATAATCTATCCAAATGCTGCATTCAGTCAAGCAGACAGTTCCCTCTCTTTATGGTAACCCTCTCCCAAAAGGAGTGTCAGCATCTCCGCAGGTTCCACTCTCCTAAGTAAAAATAAAGTAGTGATTTATCATCCTTATCCTGGTGTCACCTAACCAGAGGTGCATGTTTATTGTTTACTCTTCCTTTTCAAGTGGTGATGGGATTTCCTTCAGTAGGTGCAGAGAGGAGGCCACACTTCAGTTTGCTTCCCCATAAATTCCAAGAATTGGTTCTCCCAGCATAATTTCAGTGTCTAATTGTGGTCACTGTTGTAGGTGCTGTTTAAACAGGAGCCACAGGTAATGTGCTGAAGGTGTCAAGGTTCCCATCCTGATCCATCACACTGGGCAGGTGATGGAAGTGGGCTATCAGAGAGAGATGGATGGGAACACCTCACACTCCAAACCCTGCTCCTCCCTCTTGAGAGGAAACAAGACAATCATCAAATAAAACCAAAACACAAGCCAACAACACACAACAAATCACAAAAACCCTTACTGAGTTGCAGAGCATTTTTCTTTCCTTGTTCTTTTTCAAGTCCTTCTATTTCAAAGCCACTTTCCTTAAATCCAACTCCTCAGGTTTCAAACCAAACTCCCAGAACAGACTAGTAACATGCTCTCCCCTCCCTGGGCTCCTAAACCCCCTTTCACTGCTCTTTCAGGGAGAGGCAAAACATTCCAGTAATTAAAACCTCCTCCAAGTGCTGGTGTTTCTCATGTATTTCTTTCCACTGTGGCACATCCCAGAGATTTTGGATGGGAGCTGCTGACTGTTCCTCCATCTGGCTCCATAGAAAAAGCTTAATTGCACACTGTGTGGGTCTGGCTACTGAGAGGCAGCTGGAACAGTCACCAGCATCACTGGTGCCCAACACAGAAAAGGATTTCCAATATCAACTAGTCAAGAGCAAAAAAAGGGATTGATTTGTTTACTTTCATCAGGAAACTAAATGACTGGCCAAGAGCATCTGGATGGGAACAGAGAGGAGCAGGGAATAAATACCCTGATACCTGCTTGGGATCAACTAATGGTTAGTCTCTTAGAGGTGATGGCAAAAAAGACACATAAACATAACTAATATACCATAAATATATCAAACATACCATGAACATAAGCAGGGAGACTCCCAAACACCACCTTCCTCCCTACTCCCCACCATAAAAACAAGACACCAAAAAAACCCAACAAAAACACCTAAACAAAATAAAAGCCCAAAAAACCCCCAAACCAACCCCAAAAAGCACAAACCTATCAACCAGCCTCCTTTAAACTCCAACCCACACTAGTGGAGCAGGAGACCATCAAGAACATCACAGGAGTTTTGCTGTCACGTTCTTGGGTGTCTGCAGGGACACATGGCACAAACAAACCCTGAGCCTATCAACCAGAAACCTCAGCATTGGGGAGGTGTGGTGCTGAGGGACAGGATTCAGGGGTGAGCTAGCAGTGGTAGGTTAATGGTTGGAGCTGATGGTCTTGAAGGTCTATTCCAACCAGAAGGATTCTGTTGTTCTATGAAGACATGGTGAAGGTAACATCTTAACTCTTACATGTGTCAACACTGCTCTAAAGTTTACCTACATCCCTCCAAAGCCCAAGCTGAGTGCAAGCCCTGACATTGCTCCCCTGGTTTGACTTTTGTTGGCCAGTGTCCCTGGACACTTTCTTGTCATTACAGATCTCCAGGCTTTGCTTCCATGTCACAAGACTACAAAACCTCAAAGCTAAAAACATTTCTCCTGTTCTCTTCAATTTAGTTCACTAGGAGAATTCCTCTTCACTCTTAATTGAGTTATCAGCTAGTTCTTCACCATGAGGGTGGGGAGACACTGGAACAGGTTGCCCAGAGAGGTGGTGGAAGCTCCAGCCCTGGAAGCTTTTAAGGCCAGGCTGGATGGGGCTGTGGGCAGCATGATCTAGTGGGAGGTGTCCCTGCCAAGCAGGGGGGTTGGAACTAGATGATCTTGAAGGTCCCTTCCAACTCTGACAAGCCTATGATTCTGTGAAAACACTACCCTCCTTAATAGCTCTGCATCTGAAAGCTCCAATGTTGCATGGCACTTGGCCACAGGTGGGACAGCAGCTCTGGGGGATGGTCACACTGGCACGTGGACATTCACAGCTTCCTTCTAGCAAGCCCAAGAGGAAAACATGACCTAAGGGGAGGAAGAAATCATCTTCTCCTGCTACTAGTCGTATTCACAGGAGATGCAGACTGAACTTTTAGAAAGCAGAACAGCCCACATGTACCAAGCATGAGGATGCTGCATCTGCAGGAACTTCTATGTCACAGATCTGCCCCTTTCTCAGGAAGTCATTTGATTATAAATCTCATTGCTTCATTTCCATTAAGGAGCATGTTATTCCTAACACTTTACAGTGGGTGATGTCAACTAGAAACACAACAATGAATCATTCTTCCTTCCTTCAGGCAGTGAATTCAGGGTGATCCTAATTCCTAAGAAGCATTGGTAGCTCATTTGGAGTTGCTCATGGCCTGCATTTTGTAAAGGGAGAAGCTGAAGCTGCAAACAAGAAGTGAAATCATCACCAGGCAAAGTCAAGGAGATGTTGATCAACCCTAGAGTGCTCTGCCATGCTCACTACCCATGCAGAAAGCTTGTTCCCCTTGCTAGAAGCTCCCAGCCTAAAAGAAATAATGTTAATATTCATCAGAACTGCCACACTTGTCTGCTAAAATTAATCAGTACATCATAATTAGCCAGAGCTTTGCACATTTCAGCACACATTTTAATAATTCACAGGGAGTGACCTAAAGAATCTGAAGCCCAAAAAAGGAAGGCTCCAAAGGCTGCATTTCAAGTGTGACATCTTGGCACAGAGAGGCAGACAAGTCCCCAGTGTGGATTCTGAAAGGCACTGTCTCTTCTCTGACTCTCCAAAGGGCTGAGGCTGGAAGGAAGCCCTGAAGGTCTCTTTGCCCACTGCCTGTTCACACAAAGCCGCCCAGACCAAGATGCCTAGGATCTTTCCAAGATGGCTTTAGAATATCTCCATGGATGGAGACTCCACTGTGGGGCTTATCCAGGGAGGAAAGTAAAAAGTTGAAAGACCTCCCCGGGTTTGGTCTTCTGGAGCTGCCTGTTGACATGTGTTCTTAGCTGTTTCCCTGCTCATCTACCTTCACCCACACCCAGCTCACACCATTCCTCCCCAGCTGCAGGATCCTAGACCACTTGAATTTTCAGCTGTCTTTCACAGCATCTCCATTTACTTCTCCCAAGCTTTCACCATTCACCCAAGACTTGCATATCCCATGGGGAATTTTGCACTAGGCACATTTCTGTCCATATTCCCAAAGGTACCCTCTGACCACCACCAGCAGTGATAACCAAGCCCTGTGGCCTTCTGCCTGAGCACCCAAATGTCCATTCCCCCACTGCTCCCCAGCACAGGACCATCACCCATTGCCATCTCTAACCAGCTGATGTTGGCTCTGGCTCTGCTGGGATGGATGAGAGCCACCAAAAGCTCATTGCTCAGAAACCTTCCAGCTGGATCCTTCTAGAAAGCAGCAGCAGCAGGAGGATTTTCTCACTCTCTTGCCCATCAGTACTTTCTGCTTTCAAAGAAGAAAATCAGATTCTTTCTGCTTTAGTTATGGTTTGATGCAGACTTTTAGTGCTGTGCACATGACAAGTGGAGTAAATTAACAGGTAATTCCCATTATTTGGCTCTAAACTCATTCTGGGATGAAAAATAGCTGAGTTCATGACTAGAATGATGACTAAATAGCCAGGATAATGCAGTATTTTAGAATAAAGCAGCTTTACAATGACATTTTCTTTGACAAATATATTCTTCCCTAAAGAAGACAGAAGACTGGATTTACCTCTCCTGATTAGCACAGACATCACCTGGTTTTGCCCCACCATTCACTGCAGTTTTTTGGGGGGAGGAGAGGAAAGGGGAAAGACTACTAATGTGTCTGTGGAACTCCAAAACTTTGATTCTGTCAGACCACTGAGCAAAAACTGCCTGATCTCCCCAGTGCTCACAGAGCTATTCTAACTGATTCTGAGGACCTTGTGCTGGGAGCCTTAAATTAGTCTCTGCAGATTCTTGTATGGAAGTATCAAATCTAACCTGGTAGAGAGTTTGTCAACATTTTCATTTCTTCATGTCTGGAATGTTGGGGGTTTCTCCCCTTTTTTTGACACAGTGGAACAAAACCCCCAGCATTAACTTGTCATTCCTGATAGACTCAAATCTCACACTGCTAACTTCACAAGAGATCCTTTCTTCTCTCTGCTGGAAAACAAGCTCTAACTTTGCTTACCTTAGATGGAGGAATATCTTCTTATTGTGTCCATCCATCAGTTTTCAGACCTGGAGGTTAAATATCTACAGCAGCAAGATGAAAAATTGGTCTGTAAATTTTGGGGAAAGAACTTCTGAACACTTTCTTTTTTCCCTTGGAGAGGGCTAGTTCCAAGCCTTCCAGGGGGGATCCTGCTTTACCCATCAGGAAGATCAGAGCTAGTAGGGAATTGCCCCAAGCAGTTGGGGATGTGGAAGCAGAGTAGTTGTGTGGGTGAAGTGTGCTCAGCCCTCACTGGAGGGTGATTGCAGGATAATGGCATGTTATGGCACTTTTGACAGCTGAGGGATTTCATTAAAACAACATTGGAATTCAAGAACCTACAACCATTTAAATTCAGTGGATGATTTACTTCCCAGTTAGAGCTGACACAGATCTCAGCTACTCCAGTCTTCCTGCATCATTTTGCAATTATTTCTCTTTGACAGGTTGAAGGTGGCTTCATGCATGAGAAATATTTAGTGACTTTTAGTTTTTTTAGCTCCTCTTTTTTATCTGATTCCACCATCACCAGTCTCTGCATCAAGCAGAATATCTCCCCAAAGCCAGACCATGACTCTTGGGAGTATTCAAGCAGGACCTGTAACCCTTGGTCAGGTTGCTCATGCACATTGATTTCTTTTTTTTGCATTATTTATAACAACTAAACCATCAAACCATTGAGTAGAGAGAAGGAAGAAATTGTTTGCACTGAGGGTGGTGACAGCCTGTCCTAGCTGCCCAGAGAGGTGGGAGATGTCCCATCCCTAGGCTAGGCTCTGCTCTGTCCATGGGCTCCAAGTGCCACCTTGTGTTCACAGGCAACATTTCAGAGTAGTTTTTCTCTTCCCATAGTCATCAAAACATCAGCTCCTGCATGCCACGGAAATGCTTGTAGAGGGGTTTGGGTCTTTTAAGGCTGAATTAGTTTCATATTGAAATGCCAGAGAGCTATCTAGGGACAGCTTGTTGCAGCCTTTCAGTACTTAAAGGATGTTAGAAGAAAGACAGGGACTTTCTTTTTTGGAAGGGCTTGTTGGGACAGGACAAGAGCTGAAGGTTTGAAACTAAAAGAGGTTGAGAATAGAGAGAAGGAAGAAATGTTTTACATTTTGGATGATGAGAGCCTCTCCCAGGTTTTCCAGAGAGGTGAGAGATGTCCCATCCCTGCAACCATTCCAGGTCAGGTTGGCTGAGGCTCTGAGCAACCTGCTCTAGTTGGAGATGTCCCTGCTAACTGCAGGAGGGTTGGATTAGATGACCTTGAAAGGTGGTCCCTTCCAACCCAAACCATTTTATAATTCCATATAACAAATAGAGTTGCACACTGAATAAACATGAACTGCTTACAGAATAAATTCTTGGTGCTTACCTTGCACAATCACTGTAAAACTCACTTCCATCCTAAGCCCTCCTGTGGGATGCAGGTACAGCTGTGCTGGTCATCACCATCCTCATTCCTCTATCCACAGCACAAAGAGGATGACTCTCAGCATAATTATGAGTCGTGTGAAATTCTTCTTTTGCAGACAAGAGCCAAGGGAAGGCAGAGGGAGTTGGAAATTATAGGTTTGCAGAAAAAAATTAGGGGTTTATAACAATGAACTGCTCAGGAATTGAAGAGAGATTTCCTGGAAAGGCACAGCTGAGAGAAATAAAACAACTCAGAAAAGCTTAAGTGTTCATCTTGAGATGTTTGCAGTGGTGTATGGGAACACTTCCAATATTTAATAATTGAACTCTGCTTTAAAAAGGCAAAGAGGAAACTGAGTCAGAGCTCAGCTTTGCAATGGGGATTAAAGCAACTACTTCAGTCAACCCCAAAGGGTTACAGTTACAGCCTATTATAGATATAGATATACTATGGTTTTAAAATATGAGATGTCAGGGCTAGTAGCAATAGCTCCATAATAAATAATTAGCAGAAATTAAAGAATTAAGTTGCATTTGAAATCCATATATATGGAAAACTTGCCACATGAGAAGTGCTCTAAGTAGATGCAATTTGTTTGTTGTTTCTCTCCGCTCTACACAGTTTTCTCTCCTCTAGTATGTATGTAAAGAACATATCCCTGATTTTACTTATCCATAACAGACAGACTTCATAAACTCTCAGGTATTGCCCTTTTTTCCCTGGAATGATCAAATTGCCATTTAAATCCCCATTCAGCTGCCTTTCCTCAGGGGTTTCCAGGAGCTGCAGGGTTTGGGCAGTAAGCTTTTGTTCAGCAGAGCTAAGGGAACTCAGACTTACCAGAGATTTCTTCCATTTTCTCTCCCTATAACCTGAAAGAAATCAGATTGAAATCAAGGGAAGACTCAAAGTAGAAATGAAGACAGAACTGTGAGTTGTTTGTGCAGAAGCTTCATTGAACATGCAAGTCACTAAGTAGCCATTGTTGGGATAATGCCTGTCAAAATCCCAAACACAAGTGGAGACTTACAGCTACTGCATGATTTTCGTGGTCTCAGAGAATCATAAGAATGGTTAGGGTTAGAAAGCACCTTTCAAGGTCATCTAGTCCCTGCAGTCAGCAAGGACATCTCCAACTAGAGCAGGTTGCTCAGAGCCCCAAACAACCCGAGCTGGGATGGTTGCAGGGATGGGACATCTCCCACCTCTCTGGGCAGCTGGGACAGTCTCTCACCACCATCACTGTAAAAATTTCTTCCCTCTCTCTAGTCTCAATCTCCCTCTTTTCATTTCAAACCTAACCCCTTGTCCTGTCACAATAGGTCCTGATAAAAAGTCTGTCCCCTCCTTTCTTCTATGTCCCCATAAGTACTGTCAGGCTGCAGGAAGGTCTCCCTGGAACCTTCCCTTCCCCAGGCAGGACAGCCCCAACTCTCTCAACCTGTCCTCACAGTAGAGAGATTCCAGCCCTTGGACCATTTCTGTGGCCTCCTCTGGACCTGCTCCGCCAGGTCCATGTCCTTCTCATGCTGAGAACACAATACTCCAGAACTACCTCCTTGAAACTCCAGTGTCAAGAACAACATCTGTAGTTTTTGCTCTCAAATCCTTTAATCTTTTAGCTCTGTAGAAAAGATGTTTTCTCTCCATGTACACTTCTGGTACAACAATAAACCTTTCCATCTTGGAGGAGCAAAAAAAAAGGTCTTAATCCTTTTAATAGTCCTTCTAAAGCAAATTAAATCTCTGGGGATTAAAGTAGTTCTTGCTACTCACTTTGCAAGGTCACAGACACACATGAGGTTAATGGCAATTAATTGCTGCAGAATGAGTGTTTCCAGGGTGTGTGTTTATCTCTCTGGATGTACATTTCCAGGATGTGCATAACTATTTCCCATGTGGAAATCCTCCTGAGGAAGAAAAACAAATCAGGAAAACGTTTGAAAATCCATGAAGGTGCTGAAGAGCATTGATTAGTGCACAGCACTTGTTATCTGCTTCCTCTGAGCGGCACAGTGAGTTCACCTAGGGTAACAATAAACCCATTGCTCCTTTGCTGAGAGCAGGTGCCTCATACATGCTTCTCTTTCTTTTCCTCCTCATTCTCCAGCCAAAATACAGCTCCACAGTTGTCTGCTTCTGACATGGAGTGACAGACTGACAGGTGTTGTCAGCGAGGTGCCCAACGACTCCGAGATCTGCTTAGCTTTGAGTGGAATTCAATAAGGCACAAAGGCAAGACAAAGCAGCAGCATGTGCAGAGCTCTTTGGCAAAGGAAGCCTTGCAAATTGTTGTAGCCCCTCCCTCAATAGCTTGCTTAGGCAATAAAATTATTGTCTAGTCAGCTGCCTTTTAGTATGCTGCCCCAGACCTGCTTCCTTGTCACCGCTCACGATGTAGGTGCTACCAACTCCACATGTCATGCTTGATACTCAGAAAGATCTGAGCTTCCTCATCTCCTTGAAGATGTCCCTGTTTACCCTGAGGGGGGTGAGACCCTGGCCCAGGTTGCCAGAGAGGTGGGAGATGTTCCATCCCTGGAACCATCACACGTCAGGTTGTTTGGGGCTGTAAATAACCTGCTCAAGTTGAAGATGTGCCTGCTGACTACCTTCAACACTATATTTATTTTACTTCTGTAGCTAAAGATATTGATTTTTTAAATGAAATCAATCAGCTAATTTTAATGAAATCAGGTCAGCTGAGTTCTTTTTTAATAAATTAAAGCTAAAAAGGTTAGATCAAAGGTAACCCCTGGAAATACATTCCTAGGTTTTCTTTTTTCCAAGCAGCCCTTCCTATTTCCGTACTGCATTGCCTTTGTATGGAAACAATCAATACTGAGGAACACTTGGGAGAAAGCTTAGCAGCATTGATGACAAGGACCAGATCACAGTTTCCCCTGTGGGCATTTCCATATGGCTCAGAAGGACATGGGATCTTGACACAGTTGGCCAAATCCTGATCTGTTACATCCTCAGGAAACATTCACTGATGTGCTTGAACTCCAGCCCACCTGCTCCTGGATGCTGCTGCCTCCATCAAGTCACTCCTGAGTGATGTGCAAAAAAGAGAGGAGCATATTTTGCTCTTCCAGGACTTAAGTTCTCTTCAGCTGTAAACTGGGGGAGCTGGGTTTTGTTTTCAGCTAAGGTCTTCCTTTGATTTTAGCAGTATATTGAGAGGCAGTGTGCAGACACTTGACCTGTTCACAGCCTGATCCCACAGTGCTCCATGCCACCTACAGACACCATTCCCAGCTCAGAAGGGAACTTCATTTCACCCCTGTAAGACTCAGTGGATCAGAGGTACCCAGAACATGCTGGCTCTCCATTGCTCTCCTCATTTTCAATATATTACAATATATTACCAGCTGTATTGCTAGTTTTATGCAAGAGGATGTCTTGCTCAAGCATCTTCTGGAGGAGTTGTGTCAGATGGCAGTTGGCTGCAATTACCTGTGTGTCCATCTAGTAGACCAAATCCGTTCCCTTCACAAAGAGGAAAGCCTCCTTCTTAATACTGGTGGAGTTTTGGTATGTCTGGAAAAAAACCATTTCTTTTTTCCCTTGTAGCGGGTACAAGTTTCACAGCTAAGATAAAAATAACTGCTTTGATACTGAAGTACACAAGCTTGTTCATTAATTTTTAGCTGTTGAAGATTATATTCTATTTCTTGACTGGGCCCTTTACAGAGTAGAAAACTTGCTAATGGTTAAGAGTGGAAACTTCTTTCTGTATTTCCATTCATTATTTAGATGAGCTTGGACATTGTTTAGTGGTGAGCATGGCAGTGTTGGGTGGATGGTTGGACTCAATCATCTCAGAGGTCTTTTCCAACCATAATGATTCTATGAATGAGTTCAGATTTGAGTTTAAACAAGAAAATCATGATTTCAAATGGGCAACCAGAATTCCATCCACTTTTTCCACTGGAAGCACTGGGTCTTCTGCAGTTCAGGATCATTAGGACGTCCAGAACTGATACATCAGAAGCTAAGACTTGGGCTGTATTCAGTCACAGCTCCGTGAATAAGCATTGTTATTTCTGCTCCAAAACTCAGCCACAGTCTCCTTTGAACAGATCTCCTCAGTCTTTTCACCATTTCACCCCATTCTCCAGTGAAGCTGCTGATGGCTTGTGTCAGTCACTCCATGCTGAAGTTGAGAATGTTGAGTTTCTGTAGCTCAAAAACATTCCCATGCTGAGCTGAAGGCCAGAAAAATACAGCCCAAGGAACTGCAAGAAAGAACTGAGCCCCCCCCCCCCCAAAATCATCATTTTTCTATCTAACTAGGGCTTCAAAATGTCATTAAAATTTAGGTCAAGCACATGATGTCCAAAGGTTCTCAAGCAACACAAGGATAAATTTATCTGCCAGTAATTTATATCCACCAGTGGGCAGCAGCAGGTAGCAGTTAATTGAAAAGTGGCTTATCTCTAATTATTCTTCTATATTCTCCTTACCAGCCATATTAGAGTGAATACACAAAAAAACTATCCTTCAATACTGTTGAGTCTGATCTAAAAGGAATATTCAGAATTGATGATGCTCTTCTTTTAATCCATGATTTGCACAAGCAGCTCTGCAAAATCCTTTTCCTTTTAATGCTATGTAGAAGATGTTTCCTGAGTTGTACACAGGACTAGAGACTGGGCCCACAAATATAGAAGTTAATTCAACTTTACCTTTTTTTTCTTTCTACTTCTCTACTTTCTGAGGTAGATTCTGAGTTTTTAGTTTGGAGAAAAGGAAAGAAAAAAAACCAAAGTGGGTTTATGGCTTGAGTTGTTGCAATTAGTTATGAGCAAGTCAGAGATGCTCCAGAGCCTCTAAAGCTACACACTATTCTTAGCTTTTCAGTGAATTGCTCTGGAGACTGAGGACATTTTGATCCAGCAGCAGCAGATGGCCTCTAGCTACACAAGTGATACCAACACCATGTTTCACATTTCATTATCAAGAAGTCCAAGCCTAAGAAATTGCTTTTTTTCCCCTTGTTCGGAAGGGCTGCAACTTCTCCTTAACCACACTAGCCCCAAGACCAACAGTAGATCACTTCATTACAGCTGCTCCTTCCCTTCATGAGATTCAGCTTCCAGAATATACTGCCCACAACAACAGCAGCATTGTAAGTGAACTTAAAAAATCTCCAGCTGGTGCTGAAGAAAAAGATACAATAGGATGTGACTTCACCTTGCTGGTGCCCTGGACAGAGCTGGAAGAAGGCACAGCTGCAGTCACAGGCTGAATACTCCTTCCATGACCTTGCAATCCTGGCCCAAAGCAGGGTGTTGTCTGCAGTGATGTTCCCCAGCCATGTCTCCTACACTGCCTACATCCAGCCCTGGCTCCTGTTTAGCTCCAGGAGAGCAGATGCAGAGCAGAAAAGCAGCCTTGAAATGGTCCTTCAGCAGCACCTCTAGGAATGGCTGAAGTTCCACAACAACAGGAACATCACCACCTTTCCAGCTGAGGGCTCCCTCCAGAAAGGATGTTGGAGTTGATAAATAGTGGGAGTGCAAGGCAGGCTGCCTCTTATCAACAGGAATTAAAACCCACTTTAATACCAGGATATGGTTTTATTTCAGCTTCGCTCTCACAAAACTTTGTGGCAATGGCAAAGAAGGAAAACTTTGAGACTGGAAAACAAGATCATATAATGATGCTGAGCTCACAAGAGCATAAAGCACAACAAGATAACTGATTTTCCAATTGCATTTAATTTGGAGAGTTTAAGACTTAAATAAAGAGAAAATTGTGGAAACTTATTGGAGCCAGAAACCATGAGTAGACTCTAACACTATATTAGTTTAAAGGGATTCTGTCAAGCACAATTTTAGCAGTTAAAATGTTTTTCCATGTAATTAATGTCCCTGCCACATTAGTTCCACTCTTTCTGAAGCTGGAAAATAGTGTTTACTGTCTTGTCTTCACTGACATTGAACTTCCTTTCACATCCTACATGGAGATATTACAGAGTGGTCTCATTCCAGCTCTAGTTTGCTTTATTTATTCCTTGGGCACTAGTGTGACCAAGGCTGTTCCTTATTCCTACTACCCCATGGATGTGTGGGATGTTTTGTAAGCAGACAACCTCTGCTGGGTCTGTGGACACTGATAGGGAGAGAAGAAAATGATCTGGTACCTGTTAGAGATGTCAGACACCACTCTGGGTTCTTTTTATACCAAATCTCTTGACATCTGTTGAAAAATGATTAGTACTAGTAAAGTTTATCAGTATTAAATGGGAAATACTTTGTGCCTGGCTGCATTTTCAACAGAACCTTGCTTCATCTGGGGAAGTTCTGCCTTATTCAAGATGTGTCATGCTGACAGGAGAGCTGCTGCCTCTCCAACTGATGGACTTCAACCATCTCCAAGCAGCAACCCCTGGGAGATGCCAGCCAGTTTTCCAGGGTCAGGGACCAAGCCTTGTAGTTAAGCATGGATACAGAGAAGTTGTGCAGTAGCTGGCATCCCAAATGACATGTGGAATTTCTACCTTTAACATCATGTTAATGCTCTTCTGGTTTTGACATTGCTTTGGGGGAAAAAACAAAGACCTTGTCATAATAGACTGCAGCGTGGGAGGTCTAAGCTTCATTTCCTTATTTTTGCCACGGACTTGGAGGTCCCTTCAGTAAATGATTTAACTTCAGCTGCCTCTACAAGGTGAGCATTGGTAATAGGACATTAACAGAAGTCTCCCTTCCCTTACCATCTTCACATAGGGATATTTCATTTCTTGTGAGCACCCTGGGAGGCTTCTAAAAATCTGTGGAGATTTCTTCTACCATGACACAGAAGAAATCATCTGTGTTTACCCTGTCAGCTTTAATTGTTTAAAAGAGCAAAACAATCTGGAAAAATCCATGGCCAGTGTTTGACGTAGAAGAAAAGCCATTGGTGCTGGCTGTGCTTGTGGCTGCCACACTTCAGAAATAGCTGGGACCCACTAAAAGAGATTATTCAAACACCAGGAATGTGCCAGGAAACCTCTTTATATTATGATGCTTTTATGGTACTTAGAAAACCAAAAAAAGAAGTTAAGCCACAAATTTACCTGCAATAGATTTTCTATCCCTTATTTTATTGCATCAATCCACAGACACCTCTCTCAAGCAAAGTTGCTTTAGCTAATACTAAATATCTTTATCCTCCTGGTCATCATTTATTACACACACCCCATTTTTCAGAAGGCACTCTCAATTACAGCTTATATTATGATCCATGTGCAACACTTGAAATGATGTTTGTGCCAATAAAAGATCTGAAGTGTCTACAAGCAACAACATCTTACTGCAACAGTCCCAATTATACCCAGTTGATCATCTGCCTAAGCCACAGTTCTTCCCATGCAGAAACCAGGGAAGCCAACCGGGCTCCATATGGTCTCTCTGCACAGACCTAAATCTATTCCACCTGCTGACAATGGTCAAACCTCCCAAGGCCAGTTCTAAGTGCTTTTAAAGAATCCTTTTGGAAACACTGGCATTTTAAAGAGCATTTTCCAAAGGGTCATGCACAGCCTCAGCATTTGCTTTAACCTAATACTTGGCATAGGAGATTTCTTCATCAGCAAATATTTCCCTAAGCAAAACCTCAAAGCTTCCTCCTTTGCTCCTTGTTCCTCAGAACTGATGCTGTCAGTTTGTTGCTTTTCAGTAACAAGCAGAGTTTATTAGTGTGACTTCAAAAAGACTGGAGGAGCATCTTCAATCATGCACAGAAAGTTACAAGTCTTCCCCAAAACAACAGGCTCAAATTTTCTGCCACACAGAGGAAATTCTGCCCTGTTTCTACTTCGTGTGATTTTATTCCTACCTGAGCCTGTAGGCTCAGGAAAGTTTACCTAAATTCATGTTCCACCAAAGATCAGCACTTATCTGCAACACTCAAGATCACAAATATACCTGCTTCTGGTTGGAAGGGATCTTTTCAAGGCCATTTAGCCCAAACCTCCCTGCAATGAGCAGGGGCATCTTCAACTAGAGCAGGTTGCTCAGAGCTCCAACCAACCTGACCTGGAATGGTTCCAGGGATGGGACATCTCCCACCTCTCTGGGCAACCTGTGCTAGTATCCTGTTAGCTGAAAACCAAAAGGACTGATATTAAGAATCCACAATTTTCTCCCTGGCTTAGGGAAAAATAATCTTCACTAAGGGGAGTTATACCACTGGAAGCATTTGGCTTCCAGAAAGAACTCTAATTTCAAGCTGATTCTGCAAGCAATCCCATTGCAAAGAGCACATCTGGAGCATTTGGAAATGTGCTGAGTGCTGACATAATTAAATAGCCTCTGAAACTGTTGATTCAGTCTCTACAGCTGGGCATGAAGCTTGTTCCATCCCTCATAAACCAGGATTGTTTGATCTCATCTCAGCTAAGGAGACAAGGAAAAGAGGAAAGAGCTGAAAGAGCTCCGCTTTCCCCCCTTGATTTATGTCTTTAAGCTGAAGGGACAAAGCTACCTCTCTGCTGCAGCATCTCCTTTGTTTTGTCAGATGCCTGCTGCTGTACAAGAGGAGGGGGGAAGGAAAGGAAAAAAAAGAAAAATTAAATGCAAAGCATAGAAAAAATGTGAAACCACCAGGGAAAAAAAAGAAGAAACCTCTTGCAAGGATCATGTCCTGCTGCCATCATGGCTAAACCACCACCAGCAGCACAAAGCCATTTCCTCTGCAATGCCCCTCAATAAAATTCCAAGTAAAACACACCTGAGAAGAGCAAAGAGTGGGGGGAATTGCTTATTTTATGCTCTCTCTGCAACAGTTCTCTGCATTTCTTATAGAGAAACACACAGCTCTGATTCCATAACTTCAAAATTATTTCTAACTCACTATTTCTACTTTATGCTGCATCACAGAAATATCTGGAGGGGAACTGAGAGCAGTTCTCCACCACAACAAGGGCTGATTCCCACTACAAACAGCTTATTGATGCAGTTTGTTATGAGCTAGCCTATAAGCAGGCCCTCTCTCCTCAACTTACCTCATTAATTTCTGGCTTGTTAATTAATTCCTTTGCTCCTCAGAGCATAGTTACCCAACCTATTGGCTTGGGGAGGTGGTTTTTCCTTCCAGCACCAGCCCTTGCTCCTGGGTTTAGGTCCCTCCTGGTTTTTTGAGAGCTGCATGAAGGAGAAGGCAGCATCCAGCCCTGCAGAACCAGTGGCTCCCATCTCTAGCCTCATTTTCTCCCCTTATAAAAATGTATTTGTAAGTGAGGAAAAGCATCTAAACACCTCAGCTCTGCAAACATGCCCATCCTTACCTCTACAAGGAATAATCAAGCATCAAGACTCACAGATTTGTACTTAAATAGTTGTTCTTTCAGGGTCCAAGGTGGATAACAAATTCTGTGCACAAACTTGGTCTTCATAGGAAACCAAACCCCTAGGAGAAAATCTACAGGTCAGGATTTTCATAGTTCAGCCCAAAGTTAACACCACTTCAGGCTTCAGGAAAATGGGGAAGAATGTGTGTTTGGCAAAAGGCAGTAGAAGATGACGGAGTGTCTCTGAGCATCATGTACAAAAGAAAACAACCCAACAGAAATGTTGCTGTGCTGTGCTCTCCTTGGAAAAAATCTTCAGCAAACTTTGCTTACCCCAGCTCAGCTCCTGGCTTCTGTGCTCCTGGAGTGCAACCAGGAGAAGCCAAGCAAATAGCAGTACCCAGGAGGAAAAGAGGAAGGCTCAAAACTCTAGCATCAAAGTAAAAGCAGGGGTCAAAATCCCTGGAGGGTGAAAAATCAAGGTGTACAGGACCTTTGGCAAACAGAAGACACTGAGTCCCACCTACTTCCGGGAATAAGTTTCCTTCCAAGCATTTAAATTACTTTAATGACAATCTTAATGCTTATTTACCCTGCTGCTAAGCTATTGTGCTCCAGGCACGGAAGAAATAGTTGGTTTAAAATTAAGTGCAGCTTACTATTATGCATGAAGAAGAGTGTGGCCAGCAGGCCAAGGGAGGTTCTCCTCCACCTCTACTCTGCCCTAGTCAGGACACAGCTGGAGTCATGGTTCCAGTTCTGGGCTCCTCAGTTCAAGAGAGACAAGGAACTACTGGAGAGAGTCCAGCAGAGGCTAGGAAGATACTGAGGGCACTGGAGCATCTATGGGAGGAGGAAAGGCTGAGAGCCTGGGGCTGCTTAGCCTGGAGAAGAGCAGCCCCAGAGGGGAGCTGCTCAATGCTGAGCAAGAGCTGCAGGGTGGGGGCAAGAGGCTGGGGCCAGACTCTGCTCAGTGGTGCCCAGGGCCAGGCCAAAGGGCACTGGGCACAAACTGGAACCCAGAAGGTTCCAGCTGAGCAGGAGGAGAAACTTGTTTGGTGTGAGGTTGTTGGAGCCCTGGCCCAGGCTTTGCAGAGAGGTTGTGGAGTCTCCTTCTGGGGAGAGATTCCCAAGGCAGCTGGAGGTGACCCTGGGCAAGTTGCTGTGGGTGACCCTGCTTTAGGAGCAGGGATTTGGACTGGATGATCCCCAGAGGTCCCTTCCAATCCACACTATGCAGGGATTCAGCAGTTCTCTGATAGTTGGAGTTTCAATTGCTGGTCTGGCATATCTTAAAACAACAGTAAAAAAAACAGATTGCAATTTATGGCTGAAGTTGCAGTAAAATTCCAGTAGTATCAAACCAGAGGGGCTGTTAGAATTCTCACATCTCTAGGGCACATCAAGCCTGACTCTACATTAACAGCAGCAACTAGAAAAGTTGCAAAGTGGTAAACATTTTTGTTCGAAAAGCAGCTGTTTTGTCATTTCTCACAGTCTCTGGCTACCTCAGAAGAGCTGAGTCACTCAGTGCCCAGCACCAGTGCTGAGCAGCCTAGGATCAAGGGAGCAGCAGATTGCACACACCCAAATGCTTCACTTTTTCTGCCCCATTGCCACCAAAGCTGATCATGAAGAAAGATTAATAATTAAGGGTAATTATCTGACTGAAGACTTCCTTTTTAATATGCTGAACTCAGACCTGGGTTGTTTATGAATACCTTCTTCTCTGAAGAGTGCTGCTTCCCAGCCTGGGAAGAAAGGAGGAGGTGGAAGGAATGGCATAGACTAAACCTTAGCATTTAGAGTTGTTGGGACTGGACACTTCACCTTTCCTCTGCTGGATGCCACATTCTTTTTCTCCATATGCTGTTTTCCTTTGGCTGCTCACCAGCCCTGAATGCCAGAGGTCACAGGAATGAAAAAAAAGCCTTCCTAATTAAAGAAGAATTTGGCAATGTGAGCTGTAATTTTACTGCCTTGGTTGTTTCCTTCCTGCAAACAACTAGACTAGCACTGGCTTTTGTTAAAAAAAACCTCCACAAGGTAACAACAAGTCTGTTAAGATAGAAGACTAATTTGTGATCTCCTCTCTTTGCCAGTTTTGCTACTAAAAAACCCCTCAAATCTGTGCTGTGAAAGGTTAAGAGATTGGAAAATAGGCACCTTGAAGAGAGCTCCTCCAAAAACTACCTTAAGACATGCCTAAGGATGAGGATCAAGCAGCACTGACTAGGGTCCTGGTGGAGAGTTTCTCCCATTTCCTCCCTGCTGACTTTTCCAGGCTGGGGCTCCAGCCCCTGCTGCAAAAGTGTGAGGAAGATGAAAAACTCAGGGGAACAAGTCTGAGCTGTTATTTCAGTCAGTGTGCCAGCTGGTGGATCCTGATGTGGAAGCAGAGACAGATGCACAGCAGATGACTGCACTTGGAGCCTTGGCTGTAGAGCAATCATGTCCTGAGAAAGCAGAGTGGAGAAGGTCTGAATATCTAACTGAGTAAGGCTGCTGACTTTGGGCAGTACTGAGCAAACATTACTGCACTCACCAGCACAGCAACCACCAAAAATCAGCAAACCTATGCATAGAATAATGCAGAAGCCAGGAAGAGATGTGTTGGGTTTATGACACCAAACAACTCAAGGTGAATTTGCATGGCCAAGCAGTGTAAGGAGCTAACACATCTCTGCAGGCTGGGAAACCAACACAGAGCCCTAATTTCTGACATTATTTCTCAGAGCAGGTGTCCACAGAGGACTCCTGGGTATTTCAGCCACCAGCTGCTTTAATTTTGCAGGTCACTGTCAATATTTCAACCTTCCATTCAGCATCAGTTTCCACATGGGTTTAACAGCCTAAGTGACTTCTCCACTACCTTCTCAGAAGGCCTCACCTTTTCTCATAATACACCACAGAAGCCACATGAAATACATGAGTGCACAGTTCCTCTGAGCCAGCTTAATACAAATTAGTTGTCACAGAAGCAACTGGCTGCAGCTGCACATTTGTAGGCAAAACTGACTCTGTGTTAAGTTAGATAAGAGGCTGAGATCTATGTTCTTGTTCTGAGTTCTTACAAAACACCATTGATCAGGAGCAGTCTAGATCTCTCCTGTTATCTTCCATTGCCTTTCTCCTATTTTTTCTTTTCATCTTCATGTCCTGTAGGTAGATGTAATCAGTTTAAATATGATAGTTGCCTAGCAGTCTGAATTTTGCTATTATTTGCTATCTCATGGCCAGCAGGTCAGGGAGGGGATTCTGCCTCTGCTCTGCTGAGACCTCACCTGCAGTGCTGGGGGCAGCTCTGGAGTCCTCAGCACAGGAGAGACAGGAACCTGGTGGAGCAGGTCCAGAGGAGGCCACAAAAATGATCTGAAGGCTGGAACCTCTCTGCTGTGAGGACAGGCTGAGAAAGTTGGGGGTTTTAAGCCTGGAGAAGAGAAAGTTCCAAGGAGACCTTACTGCAGCCTGACAGTACTTAAGGAGACATAGAAGAAAGGAGGGGACAGACTTTTCAGCAGGACCTGTTGGGACAAGACAAGGGCTGAAGGTTTGAAACTAAAAAGAGGAAGATCTAAACTAGAGAGAGGGAAGAAATGTTTTACACCAGGAGTGGTGAGAGCCTGGCCCAGGTTGCCCAGAGAGGTGGGAGCTGTCCCATCCGTGGAACCATCCCAGGTCAGGTTGTCTGGGGCTGTGAGCAACCTGATCTAGTTGGAGATCTCCCTGCTGACTGCAGGGGGTTGGACTAGATGACCTTGAAAGGTCCTTTCCAACCCAAACCACTCTGTGATTCTATGATTAAAGGATCTGTATGCTTCACAATGAAGTCAACTAAGACACAAAACACTATCACCCCCCTTTACTTCCATTTTCTTCACTTACATATGTTCTGTATGCCCTCTATTAAATAAAAACCACTTTATATAAAGGGGAGAAAAGAAAAATCCAGAAAACCCCAAGAACTGAATGAAAACCAAGTAACTTCTGCTACTTATACAATTGTACCTTGGTTCTTTGTGCAGGGAATTTCCAATATCAGAGCAATAACTTCAGACCAAATTGGACTAGTGGGGTCACCAATCCTCTTAAAGAGGCAGCATTTCCCAGGAGCAGGGCAGGAGGTTTTATTATCTTCTGTCTCTGGCTAAGTGTTGTGTAAATTATGTGATAACAGCAGATGGTAGAACTCTTCCTAGATATGGTTGAAAAAAAATTGGACTTGCTTAGAATAGTCCCCAGGGCCTTTTTCTTGGAGCATTCCTCTACAAGGAGAAACAATTATTTTACTTCTGGCTGCTATTGTCTCCTGCTGAGGGAATACATGTACAGTAATGATGAACTCTGTGAAGGGTGAAAAGAATGTTGCTGCTGCTTCAGTATATTCAGTACTGAAGAGTGTTAGCTCCCATGGACCTGGCAGGACTTTCCTATCTGTAATCACACACTGCCTTCAGTTTGGTTAAAAGTGATGCTTTATGCCCTCACCTGGCTGGTAGGAACCAGGACAAAGAGCTGCTCAGCAAGAAAACCCTTCCCCAGCAGGGCATGCTGAATGCATTATTTGACACCACTTCAGCTGATACTAGCATTTCAGTTTCTAACCTTTACTAGTAAATTATTTATCCTAGAGTGGGCTTGAACAAAGCTAATTCTGCTCAGGGATTTCCCTTCCCAGCTCAGGCTCTGCTCAGGGCTGCACTTGCTGCAGCTCCCAGCATCTTCTCCCAGACAGGCTCTGCTGCTAGCACTGACAACACTCCATGGGCACAGTTCCTACCAAGGCTTGGCCTGCAGAAAGCCTCTGCCTTAGGCTTGCTCCTCTGCACAACAAGGGCACTACTACATCTTGTGTCCCACCTCACGCTGCAGGAAGTCAGAGGTGGCAGCTGCAGGGAGGAGGGGCCAGGAGAGGTGACCCTCAGCTGCCCAACAAGGGATTCCAGCCCATGGATGTCATAGGCAGGGTAAAGCTGAGGGGTCACAAGGGTCAAGCTCTTCTTCAATGGCTGGTGTCCAAGGAGGACTTTGTCTGTTCTGATCCTGATCCTTGTATTCCTGAATCTAGTTCCAGAATCCAGCTCCTGAATCTGGTTCCCATCTGCTGCTGAGTCCAGTTTGGGACTTCCCAGATGTGTTCATCATCTGATGCCTTATCAGCTTGTCATAATTTTTACCAACTTAGAAATAAATATATGTTCTCTAGTTTCATAGAAATGATGTTAGAAAACCCAGTAAAGCTTACCTGGAAACCTGTTCTTCTTTGGTTTTCTGTTGTTGCTTATCATGCTTCCCTGATGATAGAGAAGCTTCTCCCCAGCACACACATTTCCATTCAAATGCAATGAATTCTGATCAGGTATGCATCCATTTACATGCTCCTGGATCCTGATAAGATAGAAGAAGAATCTGGTTTTAATTAAATGTTCAACCTACATGCCACCATTTCATGCCATTCATCACATTAGGGCTGCTTTACACCAAACAGTCATCCAATGAACCATGCACTGCTGGGAAATGCTTCCAGCCTATCTGCTAGGCCAATCTACCATCTAAACAGTTATTCAGTTTTTCTTGTCTCTGTTCCTTCCATTGAGTTAGAAATCACAGAATCATTAGGATTGGAAGAAACCTCTAGGGTCATCAAGTCCAAACATCAACCTCTCACCATCATGCCACTAAACCATGGCCCTAAATACCACATCTAGTCATAGCAATTAATAAGGGAATAGTTAAACTTACTTGGAAAAGAAAGTCAGTTACTCAAAAATCACTGAAATTAAAGATGTGATGCTGTTAGGCTTGAAAATATCTTTGGTTTCTTCATTGTTATCCTTGAAAACTGCTGTTAGCCTCAGGCTTTGTTGTGTTACCTACATTAAGCATGAGGGATGCAGAGGCAATAAACCTCAGTTAAAGACTCAGACCCATCCTGCTGCCCCAAACCAAACTGGAACCAGTATTAAATTGCCTCACCAGGCACTGTAGGCATTCACCTCCCCAAAAATAATCCCTCTCAGATTTCTGGGAATGAAGAAAAAAGAAAATATAAGGCTTGAATTGCTAATAACCCACTCAGGCTTTTGTCATACTTAGCATGATCCAGACTCCCAGGAAAAGAAATTCTTTCTAAGCTTGTAGCCCTCGATTAAGATCTCAATGATTTAATTAAAAAGGAAAAGTTTCCTTTTACAGCCAGAAGGCAGCTGAGAGTATTGGACAGTTAGCAAGAAGAAAACAGCTCAAGGATATTGTGAGAAAACATCTGGGTAAGGAAAAAATAATGTGATTAATTGAACAAGTTATGCTAGAAGGAGAGCAGACCAAATACTGAGATTTAAACTGGGTCACAGAACCTCTAAGGTTGGAAGAGACTTCTAAGACCATCAACCTAGCACCACTAAACCATGTTCCCCAACTACCACTTCCCTATGCTTTTTAAACACCTCCAGGGATGGTGACTCCACTACTGCCTTGGGTCCAAACTCTCCTTGAGTTTAACCTCTGTTCCAAAGGCTCTTTTTTGCCATCCTCTTTCAGCTCCAGCAGGCAGCATCACCTCCAAAACACTAACAGCATTTTCAACACCCACGTGTGTGCAAAAAGGTGCATTATTCCTAGGAAAAAAAGAGCACATCCTTCTGGGATCCAGAGCCAGGTTTGTGGGCTTGCACATTTAAAACTTCCCACGCTTATCAGGAGCAAGCAGAACCACCTGAAGTTTACCTGCCTCTTGCAAAAGAGGTAAACAAAATCCAATCATCAGATCCCAGAGCTTCTGCTTTTGTCCTGCTTGCTACACACCAGGGTGGAAAATTTGAGTTCAGAGCTCTCATGGAGAATGCCACAATGGAAGAGTCAAATCCAACTGCTGAAACACCTCTTAGAGCTACTCCCACATTTCTTTGTCAAGAAGGGACCTCTTCTTCTCACACACAGAGAGGAGAAAATAAAGAGCATAACACTTCAGCTTTGATTCACTTGAAGGATTAGAGAGATCCTGCTTTCTCTGGAGCTGCTTGTCTTTGTGTAAGTCTGAACACATAACACCAACTACAACTGAACTACACTCATTAGTCTTCCTGAATGCTGGAAAAAAAACAAAACACCTCCTTTTTTTGTAACCCTTCAGTGTACAACAGTCTAATGGCAGCAGTGAATTCACCAAGAGGCTAAAGGACTGAGATGGTTATGGATTCAGGAGAAAGATCATGCTCTGGACACATGCTCTTGCTGAAAGCTCACTGGGTTTTCTATCATTTATTTTTTTAGTAAATAAGCCTTTAAAACCAGTGTGTGTGTAGGCAGGATACAATAGTCCAAATGCAGCAACTACTTACTCAGCTTCTTTAACAAATAAATATCAGTTAATAAAACCTACTAAAACCTAATAAAACCACCCAAGCAAGCCCCCAACCTCACAAAAACAAATGAAAAGTATATATTCTTGGTAAATCTATTCTCTTAAACCCCATTATACTAACTCAGACTGTACAGCAGCTCTTGCTCACACTGTTTATACCTTACACCCCTTTGAGTCCATTTACTCCTTCACAGATGCACCAGAGAAGCCTTTTGTTTGCTGCTGTGAATTCTGCCTGATGTGTCCCAAGAAAAATATCCCAAGTTAGATGATTATTTTTTTTCTTAATGTCATTTTTATCCAGTATTTGACAATGGCAACAAAAACCCCCAGCACATTGAAGAATTACACTTTTAAAGAGGAGTTTCTATCAAGCAGCTCTTCTTGTACTAGTGTGATATCTCATTTGCTGAGGGGTTGATTAAAAACCTTTCTGTTCCTCTGGGATACTCCCAGTGGCAATCCCCTGATACAGAAGAGATAAAAGAAAATCTATCCCTGGCAACACTCAGACCATTCTTAAAAGCATATATTCAGTACCTGCTTATTTTTGATGTATACAAATGACAAATAGCCTGTTATGGTATCTGATTGACTGAAAATAGCAGGGGCTGCAGAAGAATGCTGAATAACCTGATGGTCATTTACTGGACAGATTTTGCATTATTCCTCTGGTTTTAGGCACTTTCAGCTTACCCCACAGTAGAAAGAAAGCAAGGAAAGAAAATAA
This sequence comes from Galbula dea, assembly GCA_013399015.1. Classification (NCBI taxonomy): domain Eukaryota; kingdom Metazoa; phylum Chordata; class Aves; order Piciformes; family Galbulidae; genus Galbula; species Galbula dea. The sequence continues at coordinate 1,414,677 of VWZX01007345.1, read as the reverse complement.
TGTAGTTTTAGTGTGGTTCTATAACTAAGAACTGGAGCTAATTATGTATTCCTCCAGGAATTCAGTCAATAAAAGATGGGGCTTAGGTTTACCACTGTTAAAGGTGAATGCTGGCAGCTTCTCCAGGTACTTCTCCAGCAGCACCAGGAAGACTTGACACTCCAGGGGTCATCAGAGGAGAGGGTGAGGACTACATCAAAACACAAATCAGAGACCACACTGGGATGAGACACCTAAGGGCAGGTGAAGAAGAGAAAGCAATCACATTTCAAGCTCCTTAACCTTTTGTGACCCTGTGCCTTATCCTCCCAAGGGACAGCAAGAAGAGACACTAAGGATTCAGTGACCACTCATATTATCAAGCCTTTTATGGCTTCCTGTGACAGTGAATTGCAACACACACACACACACACACCCCTTTTAAGACTAATACTTTCAGACCATCTGCATTCATTAACTCTAACTCTCACTCCAAGTTAAGCTGAGTTCCTTTGGACCCTCCTCATTTCTTGATAAACTCAAGACACGCACAGAAACTTTTCTCCTTGGATAGATGAGTCTGTAATTACCCAATGGAGATTTCATTGCAACCTCTTCATTTTTCTGTAAGCATCTGCTACCCCTCACTGCTAAAGATGAGATACTGGTCACATTCTGCTGATCCAATCCAAAAACCACAGCTCCTGCTCCTGGCAGTTAATAAACTCTTTTCATCCCCTTCACTCATTTCAGCTAATCAATCATCAAATCCAAGAAAGCTCCTTGAGTATTTTTTTTGTATCTATCATTTACATGGGTGAGCAATACATATTTAACACATTTAATATTGCTTCACACATCAAGCCATCAATCTCTCTAGCCCCCTTTATCATCATTGTTGCTCTTCCATGAATACCTTCTGGCTTCCCTAAATCCTTCTTCACTGGAGTGAGCACTCAGCCAAGAACCCAACTGCCATCTCATAAGGGTTCAAGAGAAAAACCTCTTCCTTTCTTAGCTGGAATCCAAAAAAATTAATCAATTTTATTTGCCAGTGAAGGTAATTTTTCTGTTCCAATTATTGAGTCTGCAGTGGTCATACATGAAGTCTGAAACTCAATGAATTAGTTTTGTAAGGATTTTAGTGACTATTTCCTATCAATTTTTTCTCTCAACTCATTTCTAGCTGTTTACTGAGGAGTCTTCTTGAACACAGACTGAGTCACTATCTCCCAATGAGGTCAGAAGCTAGCAGTCAACATATTCCACCTACAGTTTGGGTATGGTGGTCACTGGCAAACCATGCAAAATTCCCTCTTCTGCTACCTCCTTAAGCTTATTAAGCCTTTAATGGACCTGGTTTAGATATGAACTAAATTACTAAGATTAATTAGGAGCTGACTACTGCAACCAACAAAACCTCATGGCTGCAGTCTTACCTGATACCCCTTTGTATTGTAGATGATCTGCTTAGCACAGGGGGAACCACCAGCTTCTCCAAAGTCAGCTGTGGGACACTAAGTTCAGGAAGAAGCATCATTATGGAGCATAAAACCATCTAACAGCTAGAGTTTGATTTTCCTGGTGCTGAGCTCCAAAGCCCTTGGGCTTTGTTTCTTTCCCAGTGAAGAGCCCAAACTCCTTCTTCATCTCCTTCATCAAAACGAGTGGTTCAAGGATCCTCCAGGGAAGCCTTGCAGACTTCAGGCTATGACTGCATCCACAGCCTGAACCAAGCAGTCTTCTCCTGGCATACTGGACCCAAGATGACTTAGGCTGATCTGAAGCTTTGGAGAACGTATTTAGAGGGAAGCTCTATAGGCTTCTTGGTGCTCCTGAACATTTCTTCTTCTCAGGAAAGGGGTTTACATGGAGATAGAGAGTTTTGAGAGGTGAAGTCATTCCTAAATGGGTGGCAAGGAAGGCCAGGTGCCTGCATGAAGGTTAGCTGCTATTCAAGCTAGAAAAGCCCAACTTCAGCTTGCATAAAGTGAGGTTCATCAACCAATACTTTGGAGCCCACACTCCTTGAAAGCTTTAAAAAGTTATTTCTCCCCTTCCACTCAATAAGTTTCTGGATTTATTACAAAAAGGTGAAAGGTTCCCCCCCCCCCCTCCCCTCATCACCCATTACCGGAGCCATCCAGTACTGAGATGTATCCTTGCATGACTAAGTTTGTTTCCAGACTTCCTGGTCTTTGCTTCAACTTAAAAACTATTTGTCAAACAAGAGCAATTTTCCACTTGTGTAGAAGGCAGCTAATTAGGATGGTAGCCTGTCATTCTGTCACACTACCTTGACAAACAATACAGGAGATTAAAGAGTTGCTAATTGGCTGATAACTGTTAGCAGCAATTTCAGAGTGCTAACGTACCACAAAAACCATTAATGAAGTTTGCTTTGATCAAACTATGGAAAAATTAAACAAAAGGAGCTTTGGCAAGATGAATGGTGGTGTCCAACAGAAGAAATCCCACATGCAGGGTAGGGCTTGTAAAGTGGGATTGAGGAACATGACCACTGTAGATATGGTAGAGATGCTCCACCCAGAGAAGAAAGTTTCTTGCAAGTCATTCTTAGATTTGTCCAAAAATAGTGAAAAACAATTGAAAAACACAAAGGAGACCAAATAAAAACAAATTATAAACATATTTAAAGGCTATATTTGGGTGTATTAAGAAGAGTGTGAGCAGCAGGTTGAGGGAGCTTCACCTCTACTCTGCCCTAGTCAGGACACATCTGGAGTCCTGGCTCCAGTTCTGGGCTTCCCAGTTGAAAAGAGACAAGGAACTACTGGAGAGAGTTCAGCAGAAGCTAGGAAGATGCTGAGGGCACTGGAACATCTCTGGCAGGGGGAAAGGCTGAGAGCCCTGCTGGAGCAGGGTGGTTGGACTGGATTATCTCAAGGTCCCTTCCAACCCCCACCATGCTGTGATTCTGGGTTGTACATACAAGAGCTCCTTCTTCTAGGAGTAGTAAGATACACTAGGAGTAGCAAGATTCTCTAAACTACTTCATCATGAAAGCTTGAGACCAAAAAATTTGCCAATGATTGCCTTAAGTCAACTTGAAACACAACCACTCTCTGCTCAGACACTGAAGATGAGTTAGAAAAGATTGCAGCCAGGATATAGCATGCCTTTCAGTTACAATCAATTAAGCAGGAAAAAACAAGATAATAAGGGTAATTAACAACATTTGAACTAAACTAGGATTATGAAAATTAAGAGCATTAATTTTGTTGCCTTCAGTTAATGTAGCCTTGGACAGGCTTCTAATGGATGGGTAGCAGGAAGGTCAGTACTCAGTGGCACATTCCCATTCTGCTCAGGCCAACAAGAAAGGAATAAAAGACAAGTAACAGGAAACACATTAGGGAATTGCCCTGAAAAATGCTGAAGGACTCACAATTTCTCTGGAGAAAAATGAAACAAAGACATAAAAATTTAGAAATACATAGACAATCCTCCCAGACTGGTTAAATATTGGGATACAAAAGCCTAGATGAGCTTAAATTCTCTTTTTTCATTGCCAAGGCTTTGCTAAATCTTCATATGTCTTTAAAAATGCCTCTAAGAAGAGATGGTAAACAACCACACTGGGGAAGTTGATGTCTCCTACCATATCTTGATCAGTTCAGTGAAAGAGTGTCAGAGATGTTCCTCCACTTCAGCTGCTTCCACTGGGGGTTTTCTGGTCCCTGCAGGGAAAACAAGAAAGAAAACAAAGCCCAGAATCTTCTCCTGAGGGGCTCTAAGAAGAAATAAAAACAATGTTTAAATGCTTGGAGGAACCTAAATGTTCTCATCTGCTGCTCTACAACTGTTCTACACTTTTCTGAGTTTAAGACATTAGTCAATGAATCAGTGACACAGCATTGGTATTCATTAGAATAACTGATGCTGTCTAAAATGATGAGCAAGGAACAGAATCAGGTTGAATGAATTTCAGCTCCAAGAGGGAAGCTGCTGACTTCTCTCCAGCTTCTTCCCAATTTAACACACTAATTGAAATCAGTCCACTCCTTGCATCAACAAATGAAGGATAATTATGTTGTTCACCCAACCTTGTATTCAGAGATTGCATTGATCTTCATTACATTAATAAGTCAAATTATTCCTTCCTTTCTGCTAGCTTGTATAAGTAGGGAATTACACAGGGATAATGAACTGGAATGCTGTGCCTTGACTAGAGCCATGGGTTTTCATCTTGTTGACCATTAATGGTTACATTTATCTGTTGCTTAACATTAGTGCTTCCATGATCTGATATTGGTTAACAGAATGACTAGACTTAGATGTAGCTCTTTCAGACAAAAATACAACAACAGTTACAGGATTTTTTCCCAAGATCCCAAAGGATAAAATATTAATTCCTAGAGGCTAGGAGGTGCAAATTCATCTCATCAAAACATGGACAGCTACACTTATCTAGGCCATACGTAGTCAGTAGAGGAGAAGCTCCAGTGTTCAATGACTTTGGAGTAAAAGGGTTAATTGAAAGGGAGCAATTGACACAAAAAAGCTGGAAAGCAGGGAGAGAAAGAGAAAACCCATCAAAATGTAATGAATATTCATAATTCTCTTTAAGAAAGCATCTGAGAACATCAGGCATCATTATTTCTTGATTCAGTCTCTGTACTTGAGCTCACTACTTCAACAATCTGTTTTTAAAGTAAGAGAAGAGTTCAGGAAGCATTTGCTACATCTGCTTGACTCAGTATCCCCTCGACCTTAAGCAGCTCCTGGAATTCATCACCTCTTTAACCTCCTCCATTTCCCACAAGGTGAACTAGACTGTGAGGGTCAGCCTCCTGGCCAGCCTAAGTTGGCTCAGCTGATGGTTACAGACTTGTCTGGTGGTTTGGAGGGAGATTCCTCTCCTGCTGAGCTTCGTTTTACTTACAGCCCAGAAGCCAACCATGTCCTGGGCTGCATCCTCAGCATCATGGCCAGCAGGGCAGGGAGAGGATTTTGCTTCTGCTCTGCTCTGAAGAGACCTCAGCTGCAGTGCTGGGGCCAGCTCTGGAGTCCTCAGCACAGCACAGACATGGACCTGGGGGAGCAGGGCCAGAGGAAGACAGAAATGGTCTGAGGGCTGGAACCTCTCTAGTGTGAGAACAGGCTGAGAGAGTTGGGATTTTTAAGCCTGGAGAAGAGAAGGCTCCAGGGAGACCTTCCTGCAGCCTGACAGTACTTAAAGGAACCTAGAAGATAGATAAGTTGGGATGCTGCACAGGAGAGAAAACCTTGAGGCAATTGGATATTTGCTTTTCCTAATAATTGGATTTTTTGGGGAAAAAAATAGTTATCTGATCAAATCCTGGTTCCTTAAATCAAATGGAGAGCTACCTGCAAGCCTACAGTGTTTTAGAAGCCTAAGTTCTAACAAAAGAGCAACTAGTGCAACAGTATGAGTGCTTCATGGAAAAAAAAGTCTTGTTTGATACATAATTTCATTTCTACTCTGTTCAATTCTAGCTCTTATGATGGCTAAATAATGACGGGGGAAAAACCTTCTGGAGAACAAAGCAGTTTTCTTGGGGTTGTTATCTGTGTATAATAAAATGTAACATGTAGACTACGGTAAATTCAAGCTCTTATTAATAAGAAGGAGAAAAATGAGAGCAGGCTGAGTGCTGTTAGCAGGCATTCACTTAGCACAGATTGCAATTACAACCTCTACAGCCATTCTGAGCTCTTCTATTGAGCTGTGAACAGACTTTATGTCACAATTCACCATTTGAAGAGCACAGAACAAGAAGGAAAATGCTGCTCCTCCTTGTTAAATGGCTAACAAGACCATTTCAAGACATATTCAACACTCAGTAAGTAATCTTCCAAAAAGCTAAATTCTTCAAGCTCTATTTACCATCTTTAGGGCTTAGCAAACCACATCAGGAACATCTCTGAGCAGGCAAAGGTCTGACCAATTGATGAGACCAAGTCAGACTTCTCTGCCATTAGTCATTTCTCAATGTCAAGTTTTTTTCCCCAGTCAATTAATATATAATAAAGTTATTTTTTCACCAAGCCACAGCAAATATTTCTCAGTAGGTTACTAGAACTCAGCCACACCTCTTCCAACTCACCTTTGTCTTCGGGGGCAGCAAAGGAGAAATCCTCATTTTCCTAGGTGCCACCTGAGATGGGGTCAGCCACAGCACATCAAGTGATGGCCATAGTGAGGATAGTGATGAACCCATTACTGAACCATAGAATGGTCAGAGCTGGAAGGGACCTTCAAGATCATCTAGTTCCAAACCCCCTCATCACCCTAACAGTGAAGAACTTCCTCCTTATATCCAATCTAAATCTCCCGTCCTCTAGTTTATATCCATTCCCCCTAGTCCTATCACTACCTGACCTCCTATTTCTATTTCTCCATTTACTTTCCAAAGACCCTTTGAAAGCTTCAGTTAATCAAAGCTAACCCAGACTTTTCTGCCCAGTTTTACACAGAACATCTAGAAACTGCTGAGTAAGGGTCAAGCCCCCAGAGATCCCCAGTCAGGGACCACTAGGATAATTAACTTTATGTTGAATAAGTTGGTCTGAGAGAAGGCTGCTTTTTCACCCCTGCCTGAAAAAGCATGAAACTCTGCATCAAAACAAGTTTTCCCTCCCTGACTCAAAGGAAAAAGGAGAGTGCTGCATCACAGCTTGGCTTCCACCACAGCTTGCTTGACCTTGGCAGGCTACACCATAAAAAAAAAAAAACAACAATCCTTGTAACTCTGTTGGGTAAATAAACTGATCCAGGCTGACAGAGTGGTGATGGGAGAAGTGATATACATAGAACATCAAGCTGTCATTTCTATAAAATGAGATTTTTTCCCCCCTTTTTTTAAACTAGCAGCACTTTAGAAAGTGCCTTAAAACACAGCAATCTTTCAGACAATTTTCTTCTGTTATAACATCAAAAGCAGAAAGGGATGGAGGCTGCATTCAAGTGCTAAAGGACAACAAAAGGGCATTGTGAACATCTTTGGGGCTGTAATTACAAATGCTGCAGTTGCTGTTCATAGGAGATTGGGAACAAGGAAATATGAAATGGATTAAGAGCTTCAGGAAGGTTTAAATCTCAACACCCCTGTTTAACTTGCAGCTTCAGCTCTCTCCCATTCCAGCTGTATCCCTTTTAAACAACCTTTAAAACCAAAAGAGGATATCAAAACATTGTTAAGAGCCTTGCAAGCAAGTAAACATTCCTCTTCAAATAAAACCATTTATTACTTGCAGGAGAAATACTGAAAAGTTACAGTTTTCTCATGCAAATAATGTTGGGGTTGCTCCCTAGCCATCATTAAGCTCAGTGGAGCACAGGCACCTCAGGCAAACACAGCCCACTTCACCCAGGTAATAGGTAGGTGCCTCTTTGGCTTTAAAATTCTGAGGTGTATTCTCCTAATCCATGTCTGGCTTATGGAATTATAGTCCCTGGATCACAGATAAATCTCTAATTACATATATTTAATTAGACTTCTAGGGATAGGCAGAAAAGGAATGCAGTATTGCTATTATCTCATCTCCAGAGCAGAATTTATTCCTTTACTAGGGACTGGAAATATCAATTGCAGTTAATGGCATCAATTACAATTAATTACACCAATTAACCCTTGCAGTTTATTATTACAAGTGGGATAGAAAACATAACAATATAAGTATCAATATATGTCCATATAAGGATTAATATCTGTGGGTAGGATTTCAGCACTGCTTTTAAGATCTATGTTTATGGCTGGCTGCTATGCTTTGAAGACCATCCTCATTTCATAATTAACTGAAAGGTATTGAACAATAGTGTTCAGAAAATATCTGTATGAGGTACTTGGGGTCATGGTTTAGTGGCGAGCATGGCTGTGTTAGGTGGGTGCTTGGACTGGATGATCTCAGAGCTTTTCCAACTAGAATGATTCTTGGAGCAAGCACCAAGCCTGCAGGAATGGCAGCCACCCACCAAAATCAAAAGCTAATATTTTGCAGCCAGCTGGTTGCAGGGGTCTCCTTCCCAACAAGTACCTAAGATTTACCACATACTCAAGCATGGAATTTTAAAGACAAATTCCAAATGATTTGGACTGGGAGGAGGATGGAGGTGCCTCAGATGCAGATACTTTCAGCCTGTTTTCATCTCTTGTTCTAATTATTTGTGCTAAATGGCAGCTCCTGGTGGTCATATACTTGCAACCAGCTGAACAACTTCATTCACACTTTATCAGAAAGAAGTCAGCCAGCAAATAAGCTTGAAAAGTCATTTTAACAGAAGATGAAAGCAATTAAGCCCCATCTTTTAGCATTAATACCAGTTTCCTTGTAGCTAGTACTAATTACTCGTCACAACATACAGTACTGTAGGAAGCACTAAGATTAGAAAAGGCAGTGCATATATAGTCTCACTGTGTTTTCTAAACCCATTTTGCTTCTTCACTGTTTCTCCTGCCAATGATTTTTCAATTTCTTAATTGCAGATATTTAAAAACCCTATTAGCATATTAAAGATAAAATAAAAAGTAAAGGAAAACCAATAGATTTCAAGACATGGGGAAAAAAAAGGCCCCAAAATCTCCAGAGGGTCCCTGTCTGGTCAATGTTTCTCTTCCTCTTTATCACAAGCTAACAAGGAACAAAACCTTGTCATTGCAATTTTTCACACACTTCATTTGCGTGTGGACTTCGCAGCCAAAGTCTAATCAACTGCCCCAGAGCAATCCTGGGTGTTCCTGATACAGAGCAAGTAGTAACACAGAGAATAGGAGATAAACTCATGGCAAAAAACCAAAATACTTCCACAAACAGGCATCCCACAGCTTTAGCTTGCTCTACAAACCTTCCTGAAGGTGTGCTAGAACCAGGAGCTTCCTCACCCTGGGGCTGCTCAAGATGCTCTGCTGCTTCCTCAGCCACTTCCAGCCAAAGCTCACCTGGAGCATCAACAGCTCTCCTGCCTGCCTCTGCTCCCACAACAGAGATCAAAGTTACTGTGAACATACACAAGTGTCATGGGAAGCACTGACAAGTCTGCTACAAAAACTCAGGTGAGCTCCCTCACTTTGTGAGCACAGGATCTCAGCATGGCAGAAGTTAAAAGGGACCTCTGGGGATCATCCAGTCCAATTGCTCTGCTCCAGCAGGGGCACCCACAGCAGCTTGCCCAGGATCACCCCCAGACACCTTTGGAATCTCTCCCCAGAAGGAGACTCCACAACCTCTCTGGGTAGCCTGGGCCAGGGCTCCAACACCCTCACAACAAACAAGTTTCTCCTCCTGCTCAGCTGGAACCTCCTGGGTCCCAATTTGTGCCCAGTGCCCCTTGGCCTGGCCCTGGGCACCACTGAGCAGAGTCTGGCCCCAGCCTCTTGCCCCCAGCCTGCAGCTCTTGCTCAGCTTTGAGCAACTCCCCTCTTCTCCAGGCTAAGCAGCCCCAGGGCTCTCAGCCTTTCCTCCTCCCATAGATGCTCCAGTGCCCTCAGCAACTTCCTAGCCTCTGCTGGACTCTCTCCAGTAGTTCCTTGTCTCTCTTGAATTCAGGAACCCAGAACTAGAGTCAGGACTCCAACTAAGGCCTGAGTAGGGCAGAGTAGGAGAAGAGGAGAAAGTTGTCCTGCTGGCCACACTCTTCTGAATGCACCCCAGGAGACAATTGGCCTTCTTGGCTGCAAGAACACATTGCTGGCTCATGCTGACCTCATTGACCACCAGTTGCTTCTGTGCAGAACTAAGTGCTGTTTATTACACTACAAGCTCAAACAGAGGCCACTGTGTATCTGTGGTTTATATTCTGCTGCTAAATAAATGAGGTGTAAAATAACTAAATAAAAGGAAAAGGAAGAACCCCCTAGTAGAGAAACTGGAGAGACTGAATCCATCAGGGTTTCTTCCTAATGTTGGAGGCAGAGGAGGATGAAGAGAAGGGGAGAGAGCTGAACACAGCTATTTGGTTCTGCTTCTTAGCATGGCACAGGAACAGGTATCTCCCTTCAAAAAGGAAAGTCAGGGTCTTTGAAGTGTTTAGTAATCCCTAACGTTCACCTGAGGAGTGAACTAAAACAATACCAGTAAGGAATGAGAAAGGAAAGCCACAAGATCAGCACAGGAAGGAGGAGGTTCGGTGCACTGAAGTATTTGCTATGTGATGTCTAAAACGTTTTTAAACAACCAATAATTCAGTGAAAAGAAGCTGAATGATGAGGAAACAGATTCCTAGCCCACACTGTGCTCCCTCAACTCAGAGGAGTTGGAAGAGCTGGGTTCCAGGGAAGACAAAGTCATGATCCCTGCCTCCAAAAATCTTAACCTCACCAGTGACATTTTAATATTGTCAGGTTACTAAATATTCCCCCCAAAATAATAAATTAAACCCTCGTAACTGCTTGCCTGAACTTTCAAAGATCATTTTAGAATAATGTGCTAAAGAAGAGTTCCAAACTTTGCCAGAGATTACTCTGAACTAATTCAGCAGAAGGAATTGTGCTGCCCAAGGAAAGATCCCTGGCAGTGCAGTGCACTAACACCTCTGGCTCAGAAACCACTTTCCTCTCTTCCAGAGCAAAGGATCAAGTTTGAGGTAAGTCATTTACATCCAACCATAATGCATCCACCAAGCTCTTAGTTCTCAAGGGTATTATAATGCTAATAGAGGAATGACCAAGCACAAGTGTTACCTTCCTGGACCCAACATCTCTGGCCTTGATATCTACAACCCTCAGTGATAGATACAGTTGCAGGCTTTCCACTCTAGCATTTTCATCATCCTTACTTCTGGCCATTTATGGTCTGAAGCTGTATGTTTTACTAAAGGATGTTAGCCACCAAGTGTTGAAGAGGACCCTGTTTCATGAATGGATCCCTAAAGAGACAGTGAGCCACAGGCAGCATTTGTAGGCCACCTTGTGGTTGCATTCCTAAGCACTGTAGGGTCAAACCTCTTGAGGAGAGGACCCCAGATACCATCCTTTAAACCAGAAACTCCAGGAATAACACAAAACACATGCCAGTCCTGCTGGGTCTACTACCCTGCTCCAATGACATCAGTGACAGACCAACAATTGTTAAGACGCAAGCTCAAGACCTATACTTAAATCTCTTTCTTGTGTAAAAAAAAAAAAAAAAAAAGGATTTCATCCTTTATTTTCTTCTTTTTTTTATCCTCTTTACCATAGATCACAACTCACAAGGGCAACAAATGAGCTGATCCATCAGCAGGTGGCTGTGCAGAGGACCAACTCTAATGCTTTCTTGTGTCCTGACCCTCTTTGGCCAAAAAAACAGTTCTGCCAGTGCTCTTGTCCACACCAGTTTTCTAGCATGGCTAAGAGAATTTCTTCTCATTTATCATTTAGCTCTCTCTGAAGCATAGAAAAGCCAAAATAAAGCCAACAGGACTTTCTCCTAGGAAAGAATGTAGTAGGGGTCTGGATCCCTATCCTTTTGAAACCTTCTCAGAAGGTCTCTTCCAGCCAGTGATAAGCAGAGAGAAATTCATTAACTCACACAGATCCAATAGCATAACAGAGGTGTAAGAATAGCCCAAGAGCTGTAAAATATACTGCCACAAAGACTGTTAGAGGAGAACCAACAGTTTTTCAGAACATTAAGTCTTCACCCCATGCCATGACACTTCAGATACAGACAAAAACTTGGACTTTAATTCTGGAATCTGTAACACAACTACCTTACCTTCAGAACCCTATGTGAAGAAGCTAGTGAAGTCCAAGAAAGACCATCCATGGGTCTGATGTACAGTAGCCACAAGAAACTTTGAAGATGGAATTAAAGAATGGATTTACAGCTGCACTGTAATTCTTTCTGCATCTAAAACACACTGCATTGGTTTCTTCCTTCCCTTTGTGTCCATTCCAGAGTAGGAGGACATGAAGCATAACCAAGCAGTTTCTTTCAAGCTAGTGAGCACTCAGAACTGCTACTACCTCCCTTCCAGATACATCCAACCTCTCTCCACCAGCTGTAAGAGGTTTAAATTCCTTATGTCACTCCTCTAAATAATGCTGCAAAAGTTTGCTCCATTTTTGACTTCTGTAAGAACCTTTTTATTCCCTTTTTTTTCCAAGAGCGGTTACTCACTGACCTGACATGACACTGTCTCCTTTGAAACTTTGAGCAATAATTGATCAATTGTCCAAAGTTTGGAGGGTTAATGTGTTTTTGTGTTAGCAAAGCTGGGCACACCATGCATCTGAGAGCAGTTAATCCAATTGTCTGTCACCCAAAGGTTAGATATTCCTGAAACAATGTTTCAGACACTAGGCTAAATGAGCAATGACCTGCATACACAACAGCTTCTGAAGAGGCCTTCACAAGAAGCCATATAGGACACAAAAGTCTTCTTCTGGACTCAGGAAAAAAAATAACAATTTGAGGCTTTTGGGGATAGTTACCCCAAACATTGTTAAAGGAGCTGATCTCTCCAAGTGAGGATATTGTAAATGTCAAAGTTACAGAATCTTACAACCCCAGCACGGTGGGGATTGGAAAAGAACTCTGGGGACCATCCAGTCCAACCCCCTGCTAAAGCAGGGGCACCTCCAGGTGGGGTTGGAATCTCTCAACAGAAGACGACTCCACAACCTCTCTGGGCAGCCTGGGCCAGGGCTCTGCCTCCCTCACACCAAACAAGTTTCTCCTCCTGCTCAGGTGGAACCTCCTGGGTTCCAGTTTGTGCCTAGTGCCCCTTGGCCTGGCCCTGGGCACCACTGAGCAGAGTCTGGCCCCAGCCTCTTGCCCCCAGCCTTGAGCAGCTCCCTTCTGAGGCTGCTCTTCTCCAGGCTAAGCAGCCCCAGGGCTCTCAGCCTTTCCTCCTGCCACAGATGCTCCAGTGCTGTCAGTATCTTCCTAGCCTCTGCTGGACCCTCTCTAGTAGTCCCTTGTCTCTCTTGAATTCAGGAGCCCAGAACTCGAGCCAGGACTCCAGCTGCAGGCCACACTCTTCTTCACACACCCCAGGAGACCATTGACCTTCTTGACCACAAAAGCACACTGATTGCTCATGGTGAACTTCTTGTCCACCAGCACTCCCAGGCTCTTCTCCATGGAGCTGGTCAACCCCAACCTGTACTGGTGCATGAGTTCATTCCTCTCCAGAAGCCAGGGAATGCTGTTAAAAGAGCTGATTTCTCTAAACTAAGGTATTTAAAACATCACTGTCCAGCTCAACACTTCTGTCAATTATTTGCACCACAGCCTGGGGCTACTTCCACCATTGGGGAACTACTCAGGAAATGCAGGAGCAAGACAGCATTTTGCACCCCAGGAATGTACTATTCACCTTTTATGGTGAAAACATCAAGTCTGCTTTGTCATTAGCAACTCACAGAAATGAAGTAATCTCATATTAAGGAAAAATTAATGTTGCTGCAGAACAAAATTCAACTGCAGTTTGACCCAATTTCAGATTCCCTGGGTGAATTGGAAAGGATAAAAACAAAAGCTGATTTTTTTCTTACAAAATAGCTTCTTTTAAGCTAAAAATAATGCACAAAGTTAACAGGAAACATTTAAATTTTTTAAAAAAAAGAGTTAAATGGAAGATTTGGAACTATGCAAAGCAACTCAGTCCTTGTTAGTGTCATGTTGAAACATTGTCCCTCTAGGTGCTCTTCTAATGAATGAAAGCTGTAAAGTTGCTGATGTATCACCTCCTAAAAACATCTCAGCCACAGACCAGGTACAAAAGGGATATAAAAGCAGGCAAATTCTCAAATCTTAACCATGTACTGGGGCTTTGTACTTATTAAAGTTAGTTGTGGGGAACAGAGGTAACAGTTCATCCCATTAAACCACTTGAAGAGTTTTTGCCGCATCTGTTAGACTTTGCCCTGCATGGTCTGTAGCAGAAGGCTGAGTCCTGTGATCCAGGCACCAGAGAGGGGGATGAGGGATGGAGGAAGAGAGAAAAGTGGGAAATAGCACCATAAAAAATTGCATTTAAGTCAATTCGTTTGTTCACAAAAGACCCACCCAAAGCTGTACCCAGTTGTTTGGGTGACAAAGGTAATTAGCACTGGGGAACTGGCAAACTTAGGATTGATATGGCTGGAAGAGACCTCTAAGATCATCAAGTCTAATCTTTAACCTCACACTACCATGCTCACCACTAGACCATGTCCTTAAGCACCACAGCTACATGTTTTTTGAAACATTCCAGGGAAATAACAATAATATGAAACACCTCTTCCTTCCTTCAGGAGCTCTACTCTTTTCTGTGTTTAAATACTACATGAAAATCAAAAATCCTTCTGTTTCCAGTGGGCTCTCCCCTATTTCCACAGCAGAAAGCTTCAAAACCACAAGGTACCCATCTGAGGTTTGCAAACCCACCCCATTTCCAAAGACACATCCATCAACACTGCAACTCCAGAAGTTTCCAACCTGTGTGAAAAACCTGAGCAGCTGAACACCAGCCATCTCCCCAAAAGCCCTCAAGTGTCCTCCTGGTTCAGAAAAACCTCACCAGCTTACAATCACCTGCTAGGAGGTGAGGTTGCAGATCTCAGCTCCAACCATGCTATCCTCACAAACTCTATTCTTTTATTAATGCATGCTCAAAACCATCCAGGATATAACAAAACCAAGATCTGCACCTTTCCTTCAAACCATCCTTGGTTTCTAGTCAAAGGATTAGACAGTTCTGGTTTATATTCAAAATATTCTTTGGGATTCCATTCAAATTCTAGATAATATTCTATTATAAAACACATATATACATAAATATCTGCACAAGCACCCACACTGTGTGTGCATGGTTATCTTCATTGCAGTTTTCTCCTCTCCCCAGCCTGGAATGAGAACACTGCTCCTTTCATTTAGGTGCAGATTTACAGGTAAATGGGAATAGCAAGCAAGGAGTTACCAGTGGAGAGGGAAAAAAAAAACACTAAACAAAACCACCCAGAAGATGATAGCTACTTAAAGAGATTAACTTCCTTATTATTGTGTCACTGCACACTGTAATTCAAACAGCTGGGAGCCTCATTTCTGTAAGCACAGAAAATTAAACTGGGAGAGAAAGCTCCTTTTTGTGCTGTTGTTTTCACGGCTACAAGACTTGGTTATGTGCCTTTTGTGCCTGTGGTCCTGTACGTGATGCTCAGCATTTCAAAGGGCAAGAGCAGTTGTTTTCCCTTAAAAGAAACCACCTTAATATGCTAGAAAATTAGTTCTGTAAAAGTCTTTGGATAATCTAACTTGCAACAGTGCTGTTAACACCTCACCTGTCCTTTACACAACCAAAGGTAGGCAATAAACATAGCAACATTCAGTTTTCTTTGGTTTAATAAGGTTTTTTTACTCTAGGTTGCTAATTTCTGCAACAGGAGATCTGTATTTTATGGAAACATTTGTAAAAGTGCTGTATAGGTTATGGAAAAAGACTGAGCTTAGCTAACAGAAGAAATCCAAAGGGTTGGTAGACATCTGTGCCACTCCTCTCACTTCTCTGGAAGTTTGTGCAGCAGTTTCAGCTTTAGTAATATTATCACTGAGGTAAATCTGTTTGCACATGAACACTTTAGAATCAAATTGTCTCCTGGGGTGCATTCAGAAGACTGTGATCAGTAGCTCAAGGGAGGTTCTCCTCCACCTCTTCTCTACACTAGTCAGGCCACAGCTGGAGTCCTGGCTCTGGGCACAAACTGGAACCCAGGAGGTTCCACTTGAGCAGGAGGAGAAACTTGTTTGGTGTGAGGGTGTTGGAGCCCTGGCCCAGGCTGCCCAGAGAGGTCGTGGAGTCTCCTTGTGGGGAGAGATTCCCAAGGCAGCTGGAGGGGATCCTGGGCAATCTGCTGTGGGTGACCCTGCTGAAGCAGGGGGTTGGACTGGATGATACCCAGTGGTCCCTTCCAATGTCCACCATGCTGGGAGTCTGTCAAGCACAAAGAGAATGAAAAATTTCCTCCCCCTGCCCATTGAAAATCATCTTTAAGTTCCTTTGAACTCTACTGCTAAAGCAGGTCCTGTGGTTCAATTAACCTGTTTTTACTGAGGGACAGGCAATAACCTTTACCAGAGAAAAGTATTTCCATGTAGGAACCTCAAGGGTGTTTAAAAATCTGTGCAGAGTATCTTTTACTCATGTTCAAATTAACTACAGGGATTGTAGAAACTCAGCATGTATCATTAGCTTTGGAATTAGTTACTTTCCCTTCAAAGCATGAGTAATTTGTGTGCCTTCCTGTTCCATGTGGAATCTAAGAGCCTTTTATTGGAGTTATAGCTAGAGAAATTTAATTAGAGGAGAAAAAACATAGGAGAACTGTAACAGGTAAGAGGTTATGTTAAAATCTCAAGCTAAGGAAGATTTCTCCCATCAACCTCAGACAAATCATAGAACAGAATAGTTTTGGTTGGAAGACACCTTTAAGATCATCAGGTCCAGCTGGTGACCCAAAACTAAGGGTTTGCCTGAACTGCTGGGCTAGAATGAAACTCTGAGCTGTGGGCCAGGGACCAAGATGTGGCTCAAGCAAAGAGCAGTCACAAGAGAAGGAGAAAAATCATTGAAATCTAGGGGGAAAAAAATGACCAAGAAAGGAAGATTTGAGAAAACTTGAAGTGTCTGGTTTGCAGGTGCTTAAGGAGAGGGATGGTAGCACTCTGCTAGTGTATTAAAGGTAATTAAAAGAGTTGGAAATAAACTCCTCTCCATGGTCCCCAAGGAGAAAACTACCAGTGATGAGCTGAAATTACAGCCTGAGGGAAAGAGTTTAGACACTAAGAAAAATTTCCTGGTGGTAAAGATAATTAAGCACAGGAACAGATTGCCTATGGAGGCTCTGGACTCTCCATCAGCAGAAAACCTTCTAATAAGTAACACAAACATCTGCTGAGAACACTTTCAATACAGTGATGGTGGTGATGCAGCAGGATGAATTAAATGACTTCCCACTCCTCCCTTTCTACTGGTAAATCAAGGTTGCTCTAGTCACCAAACCAACTTCTCATCTCCACCAAGAGCACTGCAACCACTCTACTCCCTTTTGGGCAGGCTGACAGTGGCCTTGCACATGAAGAAGTTATCTCCCCTATAAGTGCAGGTGACCTTCTTCCCCCTTGAGGAGAGCTGCAGGAAGGTGATGAGCCAAGCAGCAAATGTCAGCTTCTTACATCTTACTGCAAAGGTGAGTTCCCCTCTGGAAGGGAGATTCTTACCTGTAGCCCCAATATCATCTGGGTCAGTCTCATCTTGGAGCACTTCTAAGCTCAGCAGGGAAGCTTTCCTCTTATCAACAGCATGGTGATTTGGATTAAAAGCTGCCAGAGCAGAAAATACTTTAGACTGCAGAAAATGTTATTTGTACCTATTTGACTATATTTGCACTGACTAGAGAGGCTAACATGAATATTAAATCCACAAAATAATAGTCTGATAACTGAAATCAAGTCCATGGATGCTTGGGGATTCTGGTCAACTCCTTTCCAATGACTAACTGAAGATCATTTACTACTGTAAAAGAGAAAACTGGGGAAACAGTTTGCATTTCTGGTTCAGCCTTGACCACTAACTGTGAGTTAAACAAGCTCCTGATGATCTTTAAGGTCTCTTCCAACCTTAATAAATCTGTGATGCTTGGAGCCTCTGTGCACATGTCTGCTCTCATCATATAATCAATATGGTTGGAAAAGACCTGAGATCATTGAGTCCAACCATAAATATAATCATAATATTATCAATATTAGATGTTTTCTGGAGCAGGGACAAGCTCCTCATATGATCTTCCAGACACCCAGCCCAATAGATGTTTCAGATACGTTGTTCAAAACAATATTAATGACTGTCTTCAGTTGAGAGAAAACACTGCTGGACACAGTGACCAAGCACTCATGTGTTGTTGGGTCTCAGTTTTTTGGCTTCTTTTTTGGTTCTTTGGCAGTTGGCTGCTGGTGGAACATAGGTCTTTGGAGTCAGACATGTCAAAAGCTGAGTAAGCAGAATAAAAGCAAAATATTTAATGAAAAGCAGAAGGTACTGTGGTCAATAGCTCACTAAAACAATATTATTCACCTCTACTTTGAATACTTAGTTCAGTTAAAATTCATCATCCATAAAGTAGGGAACAATAAAATCAATATTTTGTTGTTGTTGCTGTGTTGAATTAAAGCATTACTAATCATGCCTGAGAAAGCTTTGCTCCTACTTAGACATTGGGGTGGGATTTTTGATCAGGAAATTGAGCAATTGTAGATATTATTTCCTCTTGACAAGTTCCAACCCAAAACATTTCTAGTTCCCTAATACCTTAGACTCCCACCATTACAAAAAGCCAAGGTTTAACCTAAAGACACAGAACCCAAATTATTACACATTCAAAAACTACACAATGCTTAAACCTAAATCCTTCAGATTTTAGCCCCAAGTAGAGCCATGGCTGATGAAAACAATCCCTTGCAGGGACTCTGCATGCTTCCTCTGTCCCTGTGGCTAGGGCACATGAGGACATCATGTCTGGTGAAAGCTCTAAGCTTCTTGCCAGGCATCATCAGCATGTGGTGCAGCAAGTAGGACAGACAGCAGGGAGGAGATGTGGACCTTGATATCTCCTTATGGTCTCCTGTGGTGTCAAGAGTCAGGGCTGGACACCATAGAAATGCCAGATTCTCTGAACCCCTCTGCTTCCCAAGGGGAGAGAAAGGGACTAAGGGAGAGAGACTGATGGGCTGGGAAAGGAAACTAAAACAGTTTCAATGGAAATAATAACAATAACATGAAATAGATACAAATAGATACAAACCAACACTAAACGCAAACCGTTCATGGCAATTCTGTCAGTGTCACCACTGGTGCTGTCTGTAGCAGCACTGGGTGAGTCCAAGACTCGACTCAGCAGCAGGTGGTAGGTAA
Organism: Galbula dea; assembly: GCA_013399015.1. Taxonomy (NCBI): domain Eukaryota; kingdom Metazoa; phylum Chordata; class Aves; order Piciformes; family Galbulidae; genus Galbula; species Galbula dea. The sequence goes on along the minus strand of VWZX01007345.1, from coordinate 1,395,842 downwards.
CTGGATTCAGGAACACAGGAGTCAGGATTCAAAGGCAGAACAGAGTCCTCCTCAACCATTAAAGAAGAGCTTGACCCTTGTGATCCCTCAGCTTTATCCTGCCTATGACATCCCTGGGCTGGAATTCCTTGTTGGGCAGCTGAGGGTCACCTCTCCTGGCCCCTCCTCCCTGCAGCTGCCACCTCTGACTTCCTACACCTCAACATGTGGCAGACAGAAGTTGGACTCCATGATCCTTGTAGGTCCCTTCCAATTCAGGACCTTCTATGATGGTTTCTTCCAAAACCAGCTCTGTCACAAGCAAAAGAAACCTGCTCACAGCATGCATTAACAACAAAAAGAGAAATCATCCAAACCCTTAAGATCTTCATGGCTTCAATGCTCACGTAAACAGCACCAATCACTCTAACCTGGGTGCTGCACCCTATGCAAATGCAAGGCTTTAATAAAGGTGCAAAAGCACTGTAGGCATAAAAGCGTCCTTTACACCTCCAATTTTAGTCTGCCAGCCTTATATATAAAAAGCTAGGTGTCCTGTTGTTCCATTAATATATTGCCCTCATTTCTGCATTAACTCAAGTGACTCTCTGAGCTGGCTTCACACCCTTTTGGTGATAACCTCCCTGTGGTGCCTAAATGGAAGGTAACCACTTCTAGAGGAGTTAAGGGCAACTGATGAATTGCAAATGCTGATGAGTTATGCAGGAGCAGCAGAGACAGCCAGCACATGTAAGTGGTTTGGAACTACAGGTGTCTGACAAGAGTTCTTTTGCATTTCCCCCTATAGCTTCAAAAGCAAAAATTCATCTCTTTATGTCCTGTAGCAAGATTTAACTGACTACCCTCACACCTAGGGGCTTGGGGAGGGAGACTGCTCTCACCTGCAGGCTAGAAAGGGTTTCTAAGGTAAATACCTGGGGAAAAAATAAAATACAAATCAGTCCTTACCCAGCCCTTCAAGCAGGGAAGAACTCTGCTGCAACCACAGTCCTGCCACATACAAGAGCCGTTTGCTGCAGAGGAGGTTTGCTCTCAATGTTATTACTGATGCTTCTTGGCATCAGCCTCCTTTTCTATGTTGGGACACTCCCTAGCCTCATATACAAAACTCCTTTTTCCTAGCACTGCTGACTATCAATTAATGCACTTTTATCACTAATAAGCTGGTACTAAGTTTCTGAAGACCTGCAGTGTCAGTGGGAACTTTGTAGCCCAGCTGTTCTCAGGTGGTGGCTGCAAACAGTTTGGTTCAGGGAAGCCTTCCAAAACTGAATCCAAAACTTACCTCAGTGCCTACAACCAGTAAAGCAAACATTCAGTCTGAAAGTCCTCTGGGAAACAGATTAACTCTGACATTTCCAATAATTAGGTTACTCTGGTGGAAGGAAAGACTTTCCATCATTTCAGCTCCATTCCCAGATCTCTCCTGACCATAAGAAAACCCAAAGCAAACAAATATATGTCATTTTCAGAATGTGCCTCTTCTTACCAAAATATTTTGGGATGTTAATGCAGCTCACCAAGTTCAGCATGCAAGCCATCACCTTGTGGATAGAATCATAGAAGCATTATGGTTGGAAGAGACTTCACAGATGATCAAGTCCAAGCCATCCACCCATGCTCACCACTAAACCATGGCCCCAAGCACCATATCTAGATGGCTTTCTGAACACTTCCAGGTATGGTGATTCCACCACTGCCCTGGGTAGCCTGGGCCAAGGTCTGATAACCCTCTGGGTGAAGAAATTCTTCCCAAATATCCACTCTGAACCTCCCCTGGAGCAACTTGAAATACTATTGCAGGATTATGCTTGGGGACTTGGCTCAGTGGTGAGCATGGCAGTGTTGGGTGGATGGTTAGACTTGATCTAAGAGATCTTTTCCAACCCATAATGATTCTATGATTCTATTTCCAATAGCATTTGGATCAGGGAGATTCAGCCAAAGACCTGCTGAGGGAACACTTCCCCAGGACTCTAACTTGACATGGGCAGAGGGATCTGAGCTCACTTCCCTGTCCCTTTAGCCCCTCAGCTCAACAGGAACCCACGTGAGATGTTCAGCCCATCCAGTGCACCCTGAGGCAAGGCTTCCTGAGTGCTTACAGAAGGTAAGTGGACACTTGAATGTTGTGCAAGATGAGATTTTATTAGAGGAGAGCTGGCAGAGCTACAGAATGATTCCCCCCCCCCCTTGAATATTGATATAACTATTAAATAAATGAGAAACCCTGTGGTCAGTGGAGAAGCATCCTGGCTGTTCTCTGGGCCTGCCCTAATAGATGAACCCATCAAGAGGGAAGCTATTTTCATGAAGCAACAAGGGGGGGTTATTTTAATGATAATTGATGTATTTAAGAGGCAGTGCCCCTGATGAAGTGCATTCCAACAGGTTTTGAAGATCACCAAAATCAGAATGCCTGTTTTTCTAGACAAACACTTCAAGAAGAGGCATTCTATGTTTCCCAGATTAGCTGCTGCCATTTCTCATCCAGTTTAGCTCCAGCATATGTTAAGGTTATTCCCTGTTGGGTTTTTAAAGCCAAACACAGTAAACTACCCAAATCTCTGAGGAACAGAGGGAGCAGCATGTGTGCTGTGTTTCATCAGAGAAATCACAGAGAACATAAATTAGTGGAGTCATCTGTGTCATTTATCCACCTAATTGGGCTTCCCAGAAGGAAGCCTTTTCCTTTCAGCCCTTTTCAGTTCACGGTACACCTTCTGATCTTGGCTACAGACACATCATCACTTGGGGAGGCAGAAAACATAGATCACATGGTGCAATAAAACATCAGAAACTTAACCTTTGAGGAAACATTATAGTTAATTGCTTCTCCTTTCCAGCTCAGATACCAACCTCTCTATCTCCACTCACAAGTTAATATTTTGATATGCAAAATACAGCACATACTTAGCAAGGCTCTTTGGATCCTACTCCAGGTTCTCTCTGGCACTTTGAATCATAGAATCACTGTGGTTGGAAAAGACCTCAGGAGCATCAGGTCCAACACCATCCACCCCACACCACCATGAATCCAGTCTAAGATACTTGTGATATCTTTCAGGCTGGCTCAGGTTCATGAAAAGCAAGTCAAGACTGCTCTTGGAAGCACTTTCTTAAGCATCTGTCAAAGATAAAGCATTTCCCATGAACTACCCATGCTGTACACTGCCCAGTTCAGCCTTTCTCAGCCCTGCACAAGCTCCATGCCATCAGCCTGTGTTTACTGCAGTCTGAACATCAGAAATTGGAAGCCTGAGTGTTATTTTCAGTGATGTCCCTGAATATTTATGCCCAGTGATTTCCAGCAAGTTCAGGAGGCTAGATATCGGGTCCTTTTCATACATCATATCACAGTTTAGTCTCCTTTTCTCTTGGCAACTAAACCAACGCAGCAGCTTCTCCTGTTGCTGCTCCTGTCCTGGCTCATGCTAAGGGCCAGCACTCCTGGAAACCCCTGTTCCTGTCTGCTAGCTCCCTATTATCCATCTTCCAGGGTCTTAGAAACAACACTAGGAAATCTATCCATGTTGACAGATGAAGAGATGATTCTTTTACATATAGAGATCATCCTTTCAGCTGTTGATACTTTTCAGGGCTAAGATTAAGGAATTTATGCTTCATTGAAGGCAAATCCCAGCAAGTTCCTGGAACAGAGGACTCGAAAACATTCTCAGATTTGTCTGTATTGAATCACAGCACAGCAGTTATTCTGGTCAGCATATTGCAGAGTTACAGAGCAGCTGAAGTTAGAGTCAACTCTGGACACCATTCAGTCCAACCCCTGATGGATCTGGAACAACCAGAGCAGGATGCTCAAAGCCATAGCCAGTTGAGTTTTGACTGTCTCCAATGAGAGAGATTACACCACCTCACCAAGCAACCTGTCCCAGTGTTGGACCACCCTGACCCTAAAACAACATTTTCCTCTTCAAATGGAGTCTCTTGTACTTTTATTTGTACCTGTTGCCTCTTATCTTTACCTGGGTACCACTGAGAAGAGCCTGGTTCCATCCTCTGTCTTGCTCCCCATCAGGTATTTATTCCACATAGGTAAGATCCCCCTGAGCCTCCTCCCACCTCAACAATCCCAGAACCAACACACACAGAAGCAGGAATGAGACCTTTGAGGGTTTTGAACCCCTCCCAGGGGTGGTGACTCCACCTCTACCCTGGGCAGCCTGGACCAATGCATAGCAACTTCCTGTAAAGAGATTTTTCCCGATATCCCATCTAACCCTCCACTGGCTGAACTTGAGCCCATTTCCTCTTGTCCTCTCACTGGTAGCCCAGGAGGAGACACCAATTTCCATCTCACTCCAAACCTCCTTTCAGGCAGTTGTAGAGAGTGAGAAGGTCTCCCCTGAGCCTCCTCTTCTCCAGGCTAACCAACCCCAGTTCCCTCAGCTGCTCCTCACAACACTTGTGCTCCAGACCCTTCACCAGCTTCCTTGCCCTTCTCTGGACACACTCCAACACCTCAGTGTCCTCCCTGGAGTGAGGAGCCCAAACTTGAAGCCAGGATTTCATTAAACAGAACACTACAGAAATACTTCATTTACAACCAGTGCAAAATAAATTGCAAAGGCTTTTTTAAAGGAAAACTTGTAGAATTTAAATGACTAAAACTAGGGTTTAAAATTATGATACAGTCTATGAGCTATGGATAAATCCATGACCTTCTAAAAATGATAAATTAAAAACTGGTCAGAGAAATCAGAAGTGGCCTCAGAAACATAAGAGATGAACTTATCCCTGAAAACAGACATTTTTTTCCCCTGGAATATTCAGGTAGTCATCTCCCAGAGGTACCACGTGGGAGCTGTATCAGATCCAGCCAAAGAGGATGTAATTGTGACTATTTTTACATGGCATAAGTCTCCTCTTTGATATTTTTCAGGAGTGCTGATAAAGCACTTCAAAGAGATACATGCAGTCATGCTTATCCTCCCTTCCCAGGGCCCTGTGTGTTCTGAGAGGTTGGAGAAGGACAGAAAATTCAGCCTATTTTTAGCTGTCATTTATATTTCTATCTCTGCATGGGATTAAGAAAAGTTTCTCCTTCTTCTAAGAAAAAAAAAAAGATAAGAAAAGAGAGCACTAAGAATAAAACAACCACCAACATCTGTTAACCATTATGGAAAGAGTTGGGATCCCAGAGGGATTAACAACAACCTGCATAAAGAGGGAGCAAGATTGAGAGAGTCAAATCATCCAGATGCATGCGGAGAATCATTTGCTGCTCTTGAAGAAATTAAGTTTTGGAACTTAATAAATCAGTTCCTTGCTGCTGAATGAAGACATTTAGGGTGGATGTGCATCTTCCTTAACTTGATAAAGAAAGGAATTGGAGTGTTGCTAGCCCTGAGCTTGAAAAGGGTTCTTTGTGATGATATTATGGAAGATATAGGCAATTATTTTGAAGTCTGGTTGCATGTTTGAAAGTTATCAATAATCTTCATGGACTAGGAACCCCCCTACCGCCCAAAAAAAAATCAGATTGGAAAATATCTAGAATCACTGATGAAAACTCAGATTCCCTTGATCATAGAATCATCAAGATAAATTGATAGCCTTGATGTCAAGTAGCCTTACTTTAAGGATTCTCCACCGCTTTTGCCACTTACGAACTACATAAGTAGTGATGTGAAAGTTAGGGACTGTTGAGTGCACTTCTGCTTACCTAAGGATGGTGATAGTCTAAAATCTGAAGAGCAAATTAATTACAGAAGAACAAAAACAAAATTTGTACCTAAATTGACTACATTTCCTCACCTAGAATTTTTGGCTCCTATTTAATTATAGTTAAATTGTATCATCACTAAATTAAAGCTAAGTTAAATTAGTTCCCTGCCTCTTGCTTCAAGAATAAATACTATTTGCCTTCCAGGAGCACTGAAGTATAGAAACTGCTTGAAAATTTTATCTTTTTAGAAGTCTTTGCTACCTACTTCTAATTAAAACCATTCATCACTGCAATATCTTTTGGGGTTTATTGTTTGTGGGGCTTTTTGTTATTGTTCTGATACATATTCCAGACTTAGCCTAATATACTTAATTTTTAGCAAGCAAATGCCTTGCTTTCCTGGGATGAACCATGACTGTCACTCCCAGACCAGGGGCATTCAGCACCTCGATGCCTCTGGAAACAAAGCCTCTTGGAAGCTCCCCAGAGCATGGACCTAAGCACATGTCCTCAGAGCACACAACTCTGTGCAGCTTTTACTTTTTTTTTTTTTTTTTTACACCCTCTTGCCTTTCCTCACTACTGCACATACACTAGTTAATGAACACCCAATGAATGACTTTGCTGACATTATCTACTGAGACTATAAGCACTGCAAGGAAAAGGTCAGGAGGGTATCTGTGGTCTGCCATCTCCTGCTGTACACTTTTCCTAGGCAGATTCACCCCCAGATTTTCAGCAATACCAGGGCACTTCCAAAAAGAAATTGCAAAGCCCAACACCAGAGCTAGCATCTTAACAGTAAAAGTTGGTTGTGCTTTTACTGGAAGTTAAGGGTTGTCCCTGGTTTGGGCCAGAACAGAACTCATTCTGCTCAGGGATTTCCCTTCCCAGCTCAGGCTCTGCTCAGGGCTGCACTTGCTGCAGCTCCCAGCATGTTCTCCCAGACAGTCTCTGCTGCTAGCACTGACAACACTCCATGGGCACAGTTCCTACCAAGGCTTGGGCTGCAGAAAGGCTCTGCCTTAGGCTTGCTCCTCTGCACAACAAGGGCACTGCTGCATCTTGTGTCCCACTTTGGGCTGCAGGAAGTCAGAGGTGGCAGCTGCAGGGAGGAGGGGCCAGGAGAGGTGACCCTCAGCTGCTCAACAAGGGATTCCAGCCCATGGATGTCATAGGCAGGGTAAAGCTGAGGGGTCACAAGGTCCAAGCTCTTCTTCAACAGCTGAGGAGGACTTTGTCTGTTCTGCCTTTGATCCTGACCCCTGTGTTCCTGAATCCAGTTCCCACCTGCTGCTGAGTCGAGTCTGGGACTCACCCAGTGCTGCTACAGACAGCACCAGTGGTGACACTGACAGAATTGCCATCAGGAGCTGGGTTTGATACTGGTTTGTATCTATTTATATATAATTTTGTTATTTTCCTTAAAGCTGTTTTTCTTTCCCAAGCCATCATTTTCTCCCTCCCTTCTTCTCTTTCTCTCCCTTTTGGGAAGCAGAGGAGTTCAGAGAGCATCTGGCACTGTCTAATGCCCAGCCCTGATCATTGAAAAGTGTTTTTAAATTAAATAGCATTGAAATTAATATTTAGTTTGATCTACTTTTGTATTTCAACTGTCATGCAATTGAAATGGCAAAGCCTGGATTGCACAAAGTCCTTCAGCAACCATTTTCTTAGGTGGGACACTGAGGTGGTGATTAAAGCTATTTAAACACTTAGGCACTGCTAGAACACCTTGAGTGAAGTGGTTCATCCTCCTTTATGAAGGAAACAGGGAAAAACAATGAACTCAGAATATTCTAAGTGGGTTTGGAGAAGCATTTGAGGAAAAGTGCCTTTTATTATGAAAGGAGATGAACCTTGATGTGGTTATAGCACAGAGCAGGGTTGAAAAGAAATGTCATCTCTGCATGATGGGCCTGCTCTGGCAATTCTCTTGATGTCAGCAGAAGGAGGAAATGTTTCCAAAGTCTGCAGAATCAGGCACTCAGCAAAGAGTCCTTATTAACACCCATGCTAACTCCTTCTAAAAGGCTCTTTCCACCTCCAACTGTAGAACTTGCTGTCTTAAAAACAACATGCACCTCTGCTAACAGCTGAGTTAGGAAAAGGAATTTAAAAAGCAAAAGTGTCAAAGAAAGGAAAGTTTCTGAAAACTTTATGAGCTAAAAAGTCTCCTCTAAGCCTGGAGCTGCACTACTTCCTGATGAAGTTATGCTCTGGAAAGGCTAGAAGATGTGAAAAGCATTCCTACTCATTTTTTTCTATCACTCGTCTTTCCTTCCTCTCTCCCTCCCTTCTTTTACCATAGAATTACCTGCTGCTTCTTTGCACTTCCCTCCCTGGTGCACAGGCAAGTGGAGAGCTGCCATTTAAGCATGAGGTGCAAGAATAACATCTCAAGCATCTGGGGTGGATCAACAAGGATACGAGCAGGCTATCTGAACTCTTAGGTTCAAACACCACCTCAGCCACAGAGCCATGGTCCCTCCTTCCTTCTCCCTGGTACCTCCCAGAGGCAGCACCCCCTCATCCCACAGCCAGCAGCAGGAGGGAGGTAGCCATGGGGAGCACATGCCCAGCTAAGTGATGACAAAGAGTACTTGCAAGTGAGGAGTCCTGCCAAAGAAAACTGTTTTTAGCTGAGCCTGTCCTAGGAGGACCCCCATCCCCATGCAAGCTTAAAACAATGCATTTCATTTACTGATCCCAAAGCTCTGCTTTGCCCAGGGATTGCAAATATTGGGATTTTACAACTTCTGTCTTTAAGCCTCCTGCTGAAGGCAACAAACCGAAACAGGCATTTGCATTGGCTCTGTTTCCTTGAGCCTCTAGAGGTTTGCAGCATAGCTTTTTTGGAGGACAGTGTTTTTATTTAGATAGGCACAGCAGAAAAAAAACCAGAGCTTCAGCTTCTAATCCATTGCTGAAGCATAACCAATCACTCTTCCACTCTTCATAGCCAACAAGAAACCTCAAACGTCTTGCAAAATGGAACTGCTCTTTGCTGAGCCCTTACCTGTGTGTAGGCTATCACCATCAACCCCCTCCAGCACTGCTCTCACCTTGGTGTGGATTGGAAGAGTTTCCATGGAAGTACAAAGAACCAGAAACTGTCTGAAGTTCCCTGTTAGAGATGTAAACTATAAAGAAAAAGCAAAGTGTGTGTCATAAAGGTAGTGGCTGAAAACAACCTAACAAGCTTATATCAAAAGAGAAATATTTGGGATTGATGCTTGTCATAGGCTATTACCACTTGACAATAACCTAGCTAGACCCCATCTGTCACAGCTCCTAATGATACATACATTTCATACCAGGACAAGAGAGATCAAACTCCACCAGGCTGGACTTCTCCATCTCCACCTCTCCTGTTCTCCAAAAGGCTCAACATCTCCTCTGTTTCCATGAAAGTGTGAGGGTGACCAGGGAGAAATGTGTTTTCAGCTGCAGAACATGACAGTCATACAGATTATATATGTGCTAGAACAGCCTTGATGACCCAACCCAGGGGGCTAAAATTCCACCCAAACAATTTCAAATGGTGCAGGCAGCAGCTCCATAAGACTTCTACCATGAGCTGGCTGCAGTCAGAGCTGGCTCCTCCTTCAAGGGCAGGAAAGCCCTCCATGGTAATTCCAAAACTAAAAACAAACAATATTATTCAAGAAATTAGAGTCAGTTTTGGAAGCTGCAGCCATTAATTACTTCTGTGGGTTTGTGGCTTTAGGTTTTTTTAAAGCAGAGCACCAGGAGTGCTTAAAGATGTCCCTGATTAAATAATTCAAAGTGTTTGCACTGTGTAACATGTTTGAAGGGGAGAGAAAACTGTGCTAAACACTTTGAATTCACCAGCAAGGACCTCATTAACATGCCAGGGTATCAAATATTTATTACCTCCTCCACTGTAATGAGCTCATTTCAAGACAAGTGAGAGGACCCCATCTTGCAGTCAAGCTGCCAATGGTTTATTTATGTGCTTTTTAATATTCACTTTAGGCCACACCAAAATACAAACAGGCAATTAATATTTCATTAATGAGGAAGTGAAAAAAATCTACCTCCTCGGCTTGGTGCAGGTTTTCTTTCCTTTGGAGAAGAGCAAAGCAGAGGCTGTGTGCTGCCATGCTGCAGCTCAGAGAGGGGAACCATCCTTGTGATGCTGCAGCATGTGCTGCTCTGAGAGGAGGACACAATTCATATCAGAAGCTACCAAAAAGCCCTTTTTTCCTTCCCAGGCGTGCTCAGGAAAGCGCAGCCTTGCCCTTTCCACAGGAGTTACAATCAGCTGCTTCTCCCAGGAAAACAACAGCAGTGGATTATCAGAGCCCAGCAACACATTAAATGCAGACTCAGGATGCTTCTTCTGGAGTATGAGGTTTAAAAAAAGGGTTGTCAGGGCATGGGAAAGAGATGGAGAAGTGCTGGGTCATCCAAGTTAATGATTTAAGCCCTGTAAACAATCTACATGTAAAATATTGCTGGGTTCATACCTGTGCTGCAGATGTCAGCTCTTGAAAGTGATCCAACCCCTGGCTCAGAGCCAGGCTTCCAGCTGTGCCACAAGAGGAGCTCAGGATGGTGAAGACAGCAGAGCACTGAGCTCTGTGTCACCAGCTCCCCTCTGTGAACACCTCTGGAGCTCACAAGCCATTGTCCCTCCTAATGTCCAGGTGTCAGACAGCTCCTCTCTCCCCCTGCTACATCAGCAGCAGTTTCAGCAGGGCCCAGACATTGTTTCCTCTTCCAAAAATACTTCAGAAAAAGCACTTCATGATTCTCTGACATGGAAGCATGAATTCCTTCTCCTTCCTAGGTTAGCCAAGGTTATGAGAATAGCCATGTCTTGAGATCAACAGCAATCCAGACAACAATAACCACTGTCAGGAAAATCTGAACAGTGTGAATTCATTGCATCTCCCATTCCTATGGCATTAAGTTGTCCTCTTGATCCAAGCAGAGCACAACTTCTTAGTGTTAGATGCCAAAGACCTGCCATAACTCTAGTAACATCTGCCAGACAAAGGAAACAGCAGAATTTGGCCATTAGTCATTTGATCTAGATACACGTAAAAGGGGATAAAAACAAAATAAGAAAGACAACTATAAAAGGTTTTGACAGAATAAAAGCCTCCTGCTTTGGAAATACATGTGTCTGCTTCACCTTGATGCTTAGTCCTGATAAATGTCCCACCTTTGCCTCTGGACATGTGGCAGCGGGACCATTATCCTGTGACAAGGTCCTATTCTATAGGCATTATCTTAGCAGAGACAACATGGTCAATTCAAAAACAGCATTTTTGCCTCAATAAAGTTGACATTGAAATAACCAACCCCCTAGGCCAGGGAAGGATGAACAGCTTAAGCATTTCATTGTACAGGCTGTAGAAAGTGGAATATAGAGTTTCTGTTGGTTGAAAGAGCAGTTAAATTATTTCTATTACTGTTATTAGTTTTTAAATCATTAAGGTGGGAAGAGACCTTCAAGATCATCAAGTCCAACCATCAACCTATCACCATCATGCCACTATTTAGCACAGGTCTGCATCAGGGTTTGGCAAGCAGAGGAGGAAGATGATGCATTTAGTGAAGTGAATTTCCAGCTGCAGCTAAAGATGCACTGCTATCCATGAATCGCTCCAGCAAGGTGCATGCTTTGGTGACCAGCCATGGTTTTAAACTTGAGGGGGGAAAAAAACATTTGGGAACCAATATAAAACTCATTGTCCTTCAGGGTAAATTGGACAAGGGAAGAGTCTTCCAGAGGAGAGCTGGCAACTCAGAACTTAAACATCCTCATTTGGTTGTGAGGAAGTTGTAAGCAAGGTATTTGAAGTGATGAATACCCCCTTTTATTCCTAACACTGACTCAGTGTCCCAAATGCAGCAAAAGTCCCCTTTGAACCTAAAAAATAATCCAAAGAGGGGATGAGAGGAAAAAACTAGAGGCTCCATGAAGTCCTCTAGATCCTCAGATGTTGCCACAGATTTATGTAGAAAGTTCATAAATAGGAAGCAGTATCAAATCCTTAAACTAATTAGAGAGAGCCTGCCCCACAGGTCATCTCAACATCCCTTGCACTGCCTCTTTCGTTTGCTCATCCTTCCTTTCACAAGCTTGCAAGGTCTTTCTTCAAAAGCCAGGGGAAACCTGTTCACTTTGAGCTAAATTTTGTTGGAGGAGGTGTGAACTAAAATCAAAAGCTGCCAGGTAGTCAGGTTACATATTACCTTCCCTACTGATGCTGTTTAAATTAACCTCACTCTCTTCCTCAGATTCATTTCTCACATTTCTTTGAAGTCACTCAAAACATTACTGTTAGCTGCAACAAGTTTTGAGCCCAGCACACTTGTAGGATTCCTATACCTTAAATTGTGGGCTGCTTCTGAAGGCAAAAATCAGCATTTCTGGAAGACCAAGCAGCCCACTCTCAAGAAGGCTGAAGTGTCTCCACTCAAAGTGTGAATGAAGCACATCTGCTCACCTGCATCCACAACACTCCATGTCATATGTCCCTTGCCATAAAAGAGATTTTCCTTCAGGAGCTTTCTCCCCTAGAAGTTCAGCTTCCATCTTACAAAATTAATGGGATGGTTTCACTTCACCCCTTACCCTGTGCCAGGAGTCCCTTCAGATAACATTTCATTCCATTGCTCTTTTGACACATTAATCAGTGGGGGAAGAGCTCCATTCTTCAATCCTCCTGGCAGCATTTTGTGGCTGGTAGTCAACTTGTTACCTCCTCTGCATCACTGTGACTTCTGAGAGTGGCAGTGAGGACTGGCTCTCACCTCAGGGCTGAAGGGCAGCAGATGATGCTGGAAGTTACCATCCAGAAAGGCTTCAAGTTCCAAGTAAACCTTCAGAGCAGGTGAAGAAGTGCCCTGACCTCTTCTACAGCAGCTCCAGGAGATGTGATGCTCTCAGAGACAAGCAGAGGAGAGGCACAAACCCTCAGCATTTTTTCTAAAGAGCACTGCAAACAAAACCTCAAAGTGGAAGACAAAAGCCAAAAAAAAAAACCCCA
>VWZX01007345.1:1213575-1383119 GCA_013399015.1 Galbula dea | reverse complement strand
AAAGCCAAAAAAAAAAACCCCAACCTATTTCATTCATATATATATATATATATATTTATGAACTCTAAAGGATTCTTCCAATTCTTCAACAGGTTAGGTAGCCTTGGTTATCTTGAGCTACAAGGACAGAAACCATCTGCTCCAAGATTAAAAATGTTAAGTCATAAAAATTGGCAAAAGATTCTAAACCCATAAACAACTGCTCATTTTCTGAATTGCCATCTCATAGGATTATATTTTAAGGGGTCTTCAAATCTCATCTTCACTCCTTTCACTCCCTGCAGAAGTTCAACTGTTGTTCCTAAAAAGAACATCCAAAATCTGGCATTACATTACATTGATTTAAAGCAAAGTGTCATTTCCTTCCCTTATTGATTTAGGCCAGTGCATCTCCATCAACTTCATTTTTGTTATTCCTCCTGTTAATCACAAATGCTACTGGAAGCAGAATCAAGCCCTAGGCTTCCTTAATTAATTCTTTTTTTCTTTTCTTTTGTTAATGAGTGTTGCTAATATGACTCAGTCAAATGAGTTTCAGGAAGCGACACAGAGAACCCAAGCAGCTTCCAGACAACCTTATCTTGTATTTCCCACAGGAAACTCCCCTGGGATGGATGAAACCAAAGTGGTAGCTGCTGAGATTGGACACAGTCATACTCCCAAGGGAAAATTCACTACCATGGTCCTCTGGTCCCAGTTCTTCCAGCAGTTATCTGCTGTAGGCAATGCTATAGAGGGGAATACTTCAGAGATGTGGTAGATAGAGGGGAAACTGCTGAACAGTAAACCTAGGACAAGGGAATAGAGTCAAGGGGTAAAAGGAGAAAGGACTATTTTTGCCTTGGAAAAGGTCACTGTGAAAGCTGAAGTAGTCACAGTAGAGAGCAGCCCTGCGATTCTTCAAGGAAGAGTTTATTCAGTGCAGTGTAGAACTTCACATAGATCTGCTGGGAAGCAAGGTCACAGCTCCATTGAGACTTCTTTGGGGGGGAAAAAACCCTCATGATTCATTGTTTTAATGTAAATACTGACATCAGGAGAGATACAGGAAACTGCTTAGAGCTCATGATGCAGCCTTCAGGCAGGGCTTCTGAAGTCAACCTCTTTCAAGCAGAAACCTTACCTCCTCCAGCACAAAAAACACTATTGAAGAAGCAAATAAAGACAGACTCCAAGTTAAAAACCATCACTTGCACTGATTTTCCCTTAAGGCACACTTTAGTGAAGAGAGAAATATGACAAAGAGACCTCAGACTGCTAAATAGTAGAGAGGCCATGAAGCATTTTGCTCAGAAGCCCCCTGCAAAGCAGGCACCCACAGTAGAGAGCAGGCTCCCATCTGTAAAGCACTGTCAAACAATGCAAAGTGAATAGTAAAAAAACACCACCTTGAATCCCTGTTTTATTAAATCCCTATTTTATTGGCTTATAAACCTTACTGACACCTGCCCACTGACATATTTTAGCCTTTTACCAGGACCACAGTCTTCTGCTGAGCAGTATCTACTGATGGAAGAGGCACAGTTGCAGTCTGTTTGAATCAGAGAGCAAATGAAGCAATAAGGAAAAGAGGAAAATCTGGTGGAAATCACAGATAATGCCCATTTTTTACTGTAGCAGCAATAGAGAATTAGTTCAAGTTAATTTCATCTCCTTTTCTGAGACTGCCACCCAGAAACGTTCACCACAGTTGAACTTTGCCATCCTTTGGCTGGGCTTCAAATATAACAAGAGTAATCTTGCAACAGAAGGGAGCCATTGGTCAAGAAAAGTGACTTAATAACCATTTCATTGGAAATATTTGAATAAAAATCCCAAAGGGTATAAAATATTTTAGAATAAAGGCTTTTAATGTTGGGAATTTAAAAACACCAAACCAAAACCCCTGTTTCTTCAACATAAGAGTTCTGGTTCTCATATTAGCACTTCCCCAAAAGCAGCAGTGATGTTGTGAAGTCCAACTCTGGACCTCCTCATTGAGCTCCAGGAATAACAAACCACTGAACAGCTCCTATTTAATACAAATTCATTATTCCATTTTCTTAATTTACTTCAATTTCCACCTTTTTTGGGGGGTTGTTAGCTAATTAGCACCTCAGAGTCTTATGGCTTAGAAATTTCAAAGCTGGATTTAATTGAAGCTGAACTGGAAAGTGCATTAAGCTGCTTTTTTGTCTTTTTTTTTCTTTCCCCCTATTGCATATTTGTGCCTTTTTCCTGCAGCACTTGCCATAAAAAGGGAGAAGATGAATAAAAGAGCAGAAACTTGTCCACTTTTATCCCCTGCTTGGCAATGAGCAGCCCTGAAAAAATAAAGATGTCAACCCGCACCCTGGGCACACTTCTCAGGGCTGCACTTGCTGCAGCTCCCAGCATCTTCTCCCATACAGTCTCTGCTGCTAGCACCGACAACACTCCATGGGCACAGTTCCTACCAAGACTTGGTCTGCAGAAAGCCTCTGCCTTAGCCTTGCTCCTCTGCACAGCAAGGCCACTGCTAAATCTTGTGTCCCACCTTGGGCTGCAGGAAGCCAGAGGTGGCAGCTGCAGGGAGGAGGGGCCAGGAGAGGTGACCCTCAGCTGCCCAACAAGGGATTCCAGCCCATGGATGTCATAGGCAGGATAAACCTGAGGGATTCTGCAGTGGCTGGTGTCTGAGGAGGACACTGGCTGTTCTGCCTTTGAACCTGATCCCTGTGTTACTGGATCCAGCTCCTGAATTCAGCTCCTGATTCCAGTTCCCATCTGTTGCTGTATCCAGCCTGGGACTTCCCCAGTGCTGCCACAGCATCAGTGGTGACACTGACAGAATTGCCAGAAGGTATTGGTTTGTATCTGTTTGTATGTATTTCATGTTATTGTTATTATTTCCACTGAAACTGTTTCAGTTTCCTTTCCCAGCCCATCAGTCTCTCTCCCTTATTCCCTTTCTCTCCCCTTTGGGAAGCAGAGGGGTTCAGAGAGAGCATCTGGTACTGTCTAGTACCCAGCCCTAACCCTTGGTCCCTTTCCAGACCTGCGCCCATCAGAACAGCAGTCCTCACCTTCTCTGGCAAGATGTCATTAGCTGTAAAATGCTGCTTCAAAAGCACTTTAAACTTTGGCCATATGTTTAGAGCCTTGTTTCTGCAAATTCTCTTTAAAGAATCACCAAAGAAAAGGGGGGGATCCAGAAGTTAACAGCTGCTTCAGCTAGAAAGGTATTTCACACATTAAGAACCTGCTTACACAAAGCTATTGTTGTGTTTATCCAGACAAAAATCTAGTTGCCTAATTAGCACTGGGAGGCATGGAAAGGAGGCAAGATGCTGCCTGGCCAATATTCAGAAGAATGCAAGTTTACAGTATTTGTTTGGAGTTGTTTTTCTTCCCCTAAGGAAAGGCTTTTGAAGAAACAAATCCTCCTGCATTAATATAATGACTTGACACATGGTTCATCAAATTGCCTTCACTCTGAAATGCTTCTTTTACTCTTTCTGCTTAATTAAATCCAGCTCTGAAATCTGGAATTCCACAAAACTTGCATTAATTATTAATTAGCTAGTGGACAAAATGCAAAAGCCTCCACACAAAAAAAACCCTCAAGAATTGTCACTAAACCAGTGAGATTCAGGAAAATAAAACCCACTGGAACTTAAGTCAGTAAGAGCTGTAGAGCTACAGCATATTGCTCTTGCCATAAATTCAGTTGCTAATAATTATCTCATTAAAAATAAACAGGTCATGATTTCCAAAGCAGCAGCATCTTTGAGTGCCTTAAGACAAGTGTGACTAGAAGGTCAAGGGAGGTTCTCCTCTCCCTCTACTTTGCTCTAGAATCAGGCCACATCTGGAGTCTCGAGCCCAGTTCTGGGCTCCCCAGTTGAAGAGAGACAAGGAACTGCTGGAGAGAGTCAATGGAGACATGAAGTCTTTAAACTCTCAGTTTCAGGAACATCATTCAGGGGATTCAAGATACAAGTCCCTCTGAACTGCCCCATCTTACCAGCTTGCAGAGAATTGCCTAGCTTCTGCTACACATGTGGAAAGGCATCCTGGAGAAGAGCTTAGCAGCACACTTTGGAAGTAGTTCCTGTACTGTTAAGGGCTGGACTGTAGTGAGACCAACTTCCAAGGAGAAGAGAAGGAAGGGTGAAAAAAAAAAGATTACTTAAAACTTCCACAAGTTTCCAGAATGGTTTGGTAAACTCTGATGCTTTTCAAAGTTCAAGGTTTTGTCCAGGGAAATGTAGGACATTAATAAAAGCACAATAAAACCCACCAACGTATAGCTTTGGATGCTGTGCTACAGCCTTGAAGGGTTAGGAATTGTCAAGTACCTCCATCCTTTACTACAGCATGAGTTGTACCCCTCCGTGAATCCCACATATATCCAAAAGGAAACTCCATGAGCAAAAGAACTTCACCAAGAAGCCCAGAGATGAAAAATAGTTTCCTGAACTCTGATGGATTGAGTTAAAGCAGGTTACCAACAGTGCAAGGGTAGAAATGGAGGTAGTTCAAGCTATTAAAAAATGCTAGTGAGCACAACTTAAGGCTGACACCTCAGTTAGTGCTGTCTGCTCAGGATGAATTATTAGCCAAAACCCCCAACACAAACTGCCATAAACACAAGAAACCTAGACATATCCTTCTCCAACTCACTCTAAAGAAGGCTGAAGCTTCAAACCAGAAACCACTGCAGACTTCCCCTTCACACCCCTGGTAAGAACCACAAATCTCAGGCCAGAGAGATTCTCCTGCTCTGCTACAAACAGTGGCTCCCACATCAGCACTTTTAATACAGCTCCAACTACTTCAGCTCTAGCTCAAAAATCACTTTGCTGTTTCAGGCTGTTAAGCACAGTGTCTTCTAAAAAAAATGAAGCATGTTTACTGTCAGCTTTGAAAAGTCATTCAATTCCTCCTTTATGAATTTGGCAATGAAGGATTCAAAGAGATACCAGTGTGGGATTGTTACCCTGCACAAGCCAAAGCTGTCAGGCTTCATTACTTCCAAGACAAAAAAAATCCAACCCCTACAGAATAATGGATTAGATGCTTGAACAGGGACACAGAGCACATCATCCCTATCCCATGGTGGTGGGATGACACCAGCTGCTGAGGCTTTGCACTGCACAAGCATCATCCCAGGCATTGTGGTCCAGGAGCCTGCAGCTGATGGATGCAGCAGCAGCCCTCAGACAAAGATGCTCAGCTCCTGCAGCAGCAGTAACCAGAAACCATTGCCAGAGGGGAAAGAGTGCAGGGTGGGAGACCAGCAAGGTGAGTCAAGGCCAAAATAAGGTCTGTAGTCTTCTCCATAAATAAATATATTTATTAGCAATCATCTTTTTGCTCTAGAGAGGGGGAAAGGAGAAAATTCCACTTGCAGAGGCTTTATTGGGATGCTGCAGCCAAACAAATAAATTGACTTTGAGGAACAATATCTGCCAACTGTGACTCTCATTGCAGCTTCGTGTCTGCTTCATTCCTTGAGGTTCTGGTTGATTTGGGTTTGGCTGTTTTTATTGTTGAGGGATTCTTGTTTGGTTTGGAGGTCCTTTTTTTGTTTGGGATTGTTTTGGTTGATTTTTAGGGTTTTTTTTGGTTGGTTGTTGGTTGGTCGGGGAGTTTTGTTGGGTTTGTTGTTGTTGTTTTGGTTTGGGGGGGTTGGGTTTGTTTGCTTGGGTTTTTTTTTTTTAAGGGGAGTCCTCCCCCTTCTTTCTCCTCTGAGCAAGTTGTTGGGCTTTGACAAGCAGGTGGAACATCTCTGGAGCAGCCATGCTCTGTGATTTCAGGATATCTCCCCTCCTGCTGCAGAGCCCTGACCTCACCACACAACACTAACATTCACAGACATCCCTTCTCCATCCTCACCCACCTCTTGAGCCCCCCCCAGCTTCCTCAGGTGAAGCAGTGCCCTCTCAGGTGGGTGCCACCCCAAAGCCTGGTACTCATAGAATCATTATGGTTGGAAAAGATCTGAGATTATCAAGTCCAAAGATCCACCCAACACTGCCATGTTCACCACTAAACCATGGCCCCAAACACCACATCTAGATGTTTTTTGAACACTTCCAGGGATGGTGACTCAACCGCGGCCCTGGGCAGCTTGGGCCAAGGCCTGATAACCCTCTGGGTGGGAAAATGTATTACTGACATTACAACAGAAAGGAAAACAAAAACAACCCCCCCACAAGAAGTCACAATCAAATTAATATATCCATTGATCATAAAACCCATCCTCAGAGAGAAGGAATCTTTAGGATATCCTCATGAATGGATAGAGAATCCAGAACTAGGACTTCCACATGCAAAGCTCCTGTTAAAGCCAATAACATTAAGGTAATAGATCCCTATGTGAGAAGAAAAGAAGAATATCTACTTCTCCTTTTCACCCACTCCATTCTTCATCCTTTCCTCCCCACACTGCATCTCCTCCCTCCCTTTCAACCTCCCACACTATCTCCTCAGATCTTTCACCATTTGAAGAGAAAGTTGTTGGCAGAGTGGCCAACAGCCCAACCTTCTCTGAGACAATAACATCCCTGTAGAGGGGCTAAGGAGTGGATTTGGGTCCTGATTCACACACCTGGGTTACAGATACCTGCTTCATAGCCTGACTTAGCATCCTGTCTTCCAGCTTCCTCTAAAGAGCTTATTTACCCAGAAATAATCCAGCCAGGGTGAAGTTTACCCCCAGGCACAAAGCTTGCATGAACCCCATTCACTTCAGCTCAACTTAAGCCTTGCTTTGATGGTTTAACAGGAATTTACATGGTACACAAGACTCCTTCAAGCTCCCTACACAGGGCAGATTTCACCCTCTTTGCACTTCAAAGCCTCAGCTTCCCCATCCAGCTTTTCAGAGTGTGCATCCCCCATTGTGTTCTTAACACATCTCATCCTTTGCAAATCAGGCCGTGGTGGAGCTGTAATAGCATCAGCTCCATGACCAGTGAGGAGCAGGGAGCCAACTGGGAAACCTGGGGTAGCTCCAAGCACCAACATCAAGCAAGCATCCTACACCACTCTCTCAGCTGCATCTCTAGGTACCATGCAAACAGCCTCCAGCCATGTTCCTGCTATGGAGCTGTGCCTTCAAATTATCACTTATTTTGACAAGAGAGAGGAAAAACTTTGAGGTTGACTTCTTGCTCTCACTGCTGCTGAGAGAAGAAGTGGTTGCTTGGGCTGCTCACTTCAAGCAAACAATACCCTTTCCCACATCTTCCGACACTGAAAGTTAAGAAAAGTGGAAAAGGCTCTTTTGGTGCTGCCACCCAGACTAGAACTGTTATTTCCAGGAGGAGGGCTTCAAGTTAGCTATGAGTAGTTAGCTGTGGCCCTAACAGAGCCCCAGTGAGAACATCAGGCACTTCCTGAAGCTCAGAAGCACACAGAATGCTCAAACAAACACATCCAAGCTCCTATAATTAAGGTATTTCAATCTACCCCAGTCTGGCCATCAAGGAGTTGGTGTTTTCTCTTTCATCTCTTAATTAAAGATTTGTCAGAAGCATAGGGCTGATGTTCAGAAGTGCCCAGCACTCCCTGGCTCCTGTTGTGAATCTTAATGGCCAGGTTTTCAAAAGGGGTTTGAACAACATACTTTCCTTAAAGAAATAAACGTTTATTCTGAGAATGGTTCCACAAACCACCATCCTGGCTGGAGCTAGAACAGAGCTAACTCTGTTCAGGGATTTCCCTTCCCAGCTCAGGCTCTGCTCAGGGCTGCACTTGCTGCAGCTCCCAGCATGTTCTCCCAGACAGTCTCTGCTGCTAGCACTGACAACACTCCATGGGCACAGTTCCTACCAAGGCTTGGGCTGCAGAACGATGAGTGACTTCTCCCAGACCCAAATTCTGCTGCCACACAAATACTTCGTCCTAAGCAATATTTGAGTAGCTTTCTCCCAAGCCACTCTGCTGATGCAGTTCTCAATCATTTCCTTGGCTAGCATCACATACTTCTAATTATTCTTCAAGTTAAAGATTAAAAGACAAACCACCACCTCTTCTGGAGCTGTAAAGGATTGTCCAGCATATTGGAAGCCTTTTTTAGCAACACAGACCAAGTGTCATGGTTTTAGGGCAAGAGGATGTTGATTTGATCTTATTCTTCTACTAGAATGATTACAGGCAACCGACTCTCAAAAAAACCCTCAAGTAGCTCATGGCATGAATCAATCTTAATTGCTTTCTAAGTCTTGTAGAAGCAAAGGAAAAACCTTGACCCTACCAAGCAAAACTGGCAGGAAAAATATAACTGCCTCTTAGAGCAATTTCACCCTCAAGCACTCCCCTTCTAGCAAGTTTCTCTAATCCCAGACAGATACACTTATCAATCAGAGGGTGAAAGAAAATGAATCTGTCAAAACAGTGACATTGCTGAAATTATAGCCAGCAGTGTCATTTGTTAATTTGCTCAGTACCTCTCATTTTCAGGCTTGGAGGATTTATCAAATGTATATTTCAGCCAAGACACAAAATACTTAACCCTTGCCCAATACTCTCCATTTTTCTAACAAAGACTTCAGCTGGAATTTGCTCTAGCTCAGGAGCCTGGAGCTCTTCTGTGAGAGGTTTTCCAGAGGACTCTTGCAAGTCAAGATCTACAGAGTCTTCATCTTTCCATAAGGCAAGGCCAATCTCTCATTAATGCTATGTGTCACTTCAGCTATCCAAATTGGAGAATAACAGCATACAAGCTGAAGAAATTAATTTTTTAATATATTTAAATGCTCCTTCGATCCATTTCAGGAATGTTTTAAGAAGCTTTACCCTAGGGAGGACATATCTGGAATCCTGTGTCCAGTTCTGGGCTCCCCAGCTCCAGAGAGACAAGGAACTACTGGAGAGTCCAGCAGAGGCTAGGAAGATGCTGAGGGCACTGGAGCACCTCTGGCAGGAGGAAAGGCTGAGAGCCCTGGGGCTGCTTAGACTGGAGAAGAGCAGCCCCAGAGGGGAGCTGCTCAATGCTGAGCAAGAGCTAAAGGCTGGGGGCAAGAGGCTGGGGCCAGACAATCTCTCTGGGCAGCCTGGGCCAGGGCTCCAACACCCTCACACCAAACAACTTTCTCCTCCTGCTCAGCTGGAACCTCCTGGGTTCCAGTTTGTGCCCAGTGTCCCTCGGCCTGGCCCTGGGCACCACTGAGCAGAGTCTGGCCCCAGACTCTTGCCCCCACACCCTTTAGCTATTGGTAAGTGTTGATTATAATCCCTACCTAATTCCATTAAACTAGGACTATTTTTTCCCTCTAAACCACTGTGTTGGAGTCTTTAAGAACCAAACACCTCATGAAACAGTGAGCTACTGCTCCAAACACCTGCAGACACACAAGGGGTGAGGTCTGCTGCTCTGCTTTCCACATGACCATATTTCTCTGTGACTCTCACTGCAAATGGGGCTGAGCACAGGCTCCTTAACACATTCCAAAAGAGTTTCTTCTTTTGCATAAAACATGAAACCATCAAGCACAGAGGCCTGCACAGTTCACTGCAGCCAGCAGAAGCCATTGATTCTTGCATTTATTTCCTCCCTCTTTCAAATCTGTTCCTCATGCTGCTTGTCACAGAGGGGTGACATATGTCACAGGATGCCATTCTACATGGTGGTGATGTGTGGCCATCAAATGCCATCTGGAGGAGGAGAATATCTTTAAAATACTCCTATGCACACTGGCTTGTTTGGTTTGCTGTGGCCTCATAATTGTCAAAAGTCAGACATACAAAACAATTCAGAATACAAAATAGCTTTTCATTAAAGATTAAAAAACACCCAAACAACTAAGATGAACATGCACACCCAGAATGATGAATCTTCTTCACAGCTTGTTTTACACATCACTCTTTTTAATGCATAATTTATTTGATTTATCTGCATCTGTAAAAATGTAGCTTTCTTCTAGGAAAGAAGAAGTAGAATTCTCTCTATGGCAAAGTAAATATTGGTGTTAGGTAGTGGTCAGACCACAGGAAGGAAAGCCAAGATGCTTCTGCCATCACAGACTGCTCTGGAGTGAGTTTAATCACCCTCTCTCTTGGCCCGTCCCATAATAACGTGACTGCACAGTTCCTCTGCTTGTAGCAATGCTCTACAACTTAGTCCTGCAGGCTCAGGTATCCTCACGTTGCAAGAGGTTACTCACAGCCATGGACCATGCAGGGGACAACAAGAGCAGCTGGAGAGTTCACTGCATATTCATGATGTAAACTGTAGGGGCAGCATCACCAGCAAATGAAACTACTTCATGCAGACCTAGGACCAAGGATGGGTTAAATGTTACAAATCACAGTCTATTCTAGAAGCTTCTCTTCAGTTCTCCATCAACTCCAAAGCACCAGAGATGCCTCTCCCCTCATGACCCTGTGTTAAGAACTGCTGAGGATCAGGAAACACGAGAGAACATCCCTGCGGGTCTGCATCCTCCATGTGGGCTCTCAGGCTCTTGAGTTTGCTTCACACAAGGACATTAGTTCATGGTTGCTAACATCTCCCTGGACAGAAAGAGGCACACTGAAGCTTTAGGAAGTACACTGGCATTAGTTGAAGTCCAGTTCATGAGAAGATTAGTCATGCCACTCTCAATATAAAAGCAGACTGCAGTAAGCTGCCACCTCTGGTGTCCATGAAAGCCAAGACAAGTGCAGTCAGAAAGAGTTCATTACTTGAGCACATTTAGATAAAAAATGTTTAACCTTGGAAGCATCTTTAGAAGCTTATTTAACATAACCTGACATACTCACAGGTGGAAATGCTTCCTAAGCCCTTAGTAACAGCAAAGATTCCTTCAGTCAGCATTAAGACTCCATCAGCTCCTGTGGTAGGAAGAATGTGACACTTGAATTGCACTGAACTGCACTCGAGGGCTAAGGCTGCCTTCAGGCATCTTTAACTTCCATGCACTTACACTGCCAACAAGCCATGCTGACCCTGACCTTGGTGAGGTTATGAGGCCAGACTTTACACAGGGATGAGCTGGTCTTGCTCATGGCTGATTTATCACTTAGTCATTTGAGGAGGAAGACAGCTCCACCAGATTCCAGGTTTCCCTTTACTCTCACCCCAGGTTCTTTGTGTCAGCTGTTACCCATGCCTGATGCTATCCAAATGGCTAGATGAGAACAGCACACCTAAAATGGTCATTAAATCAGAATTATGGCTTTAAACACCATGGGTTGCTGTGATAGCCCCATCCTCTTCAGCTGAAAGCTTTGACAAAAACCTTGCTGACCTCAGTGACCTTTCAAAGTCAAGCTGTAACCCAGCATGGAATTTCTTTCACCACCTTTACTCTTCTGAGTCTGGTACTCTAATATTTTTATACACCTAGAATCTTACACTCTGACCAAAAAATCTCCTGCTTCCTTTTCAGGTACAAGGAAGATAATAATGCCAGTCTTGGCACCCAGACTTTCTTACATTCAGAACCTCTTTTCTTCCTTGATGGTGTTCCATGTGTTACCACGTCTGGTAAACACCAGATCACACTAAGTGGTGCCTACAAGTCCCTACAGCCACCTTAACAGCCCCAGGAAAAGTGGATTTCAGCAGGTCACACCTTTCTGAAATGCAGAAACTGCTCCAGAGGAATTTTTCCTAGCTGTACAAACCCCAAATCTGCAGAGACAGCATTTCACATGCACATTTATTTACCACAACAGAGAGTTATCCTCTTAATGGATTTGTCTACCATAGATCCCTCAAAGCAGTTCCTGCAGCCTCCATTTCTACGCATGTATCCTATAAATGACTGTTACACAGCCTGGAGAGCTTGCTTCCTCCCAAAATGATACAACCACAACAGCAGCAACTTACCAGAGCTTTTCCTCATCCACATGAAAAACCCTGAACCCTTAGAGGCTCCTTACAAAAGACATTCCTGCTGGCTACAAGACCTTCTCTTGTCATCCCATGACACTGCTGCGTCTCCTCAAGTAGACCTCTGCCACCTGACCTCAACTAGAAGCACAGGTTCCCACAAACCCCATTTCCCAAGACTCAAACCAAACACACTTAACTGGCTGAGGTGGGCACCTTTTCACTCTGATTTAGAAAAGCCACTTCTTCCCCAAGATACTGATTTATTGCTTCACCCTTACCTGTCAGTAGCTCTAGAGAAGCTGAGGAAAATTTAACCATACAATTGCATCCCATACTGAACAGCTCTACATTTCTCTTTCAATAGTTGAGAAGAGCACATAATGATTCATAAGAATGGTCATAAAAGTAGTAATTATTATTTTACTACCTCTCCATTACAGTACTGGTATCTCTCACCCTTTCCCATCATCCCTTTCCAAAGCAGAACACAGTTTTCCAGAGAAAATCAGCTCCTCTCTTTCTCACTCCAGAAACATTTCCTTTTTTTTTTTTGCTCAATCATGGATGAGAGAAAAAATTGTCATTCTCAAAAGCATTAATGACCTGATTGGATTAGTCTAAAAGGAGTAAGGTCTCAGTGCTGCCACTAAGTCAACAGGAATAACTTGATGAGATTCACTATGCACAGAGTGTGGGTTTGCCCCTAAATGATTATTAGCCATCAGAATATTATACCTACCAGAGATAAAGGAAATGGCTGCAGAAGTCACTCCAAGAAGGAAAACAACAGATTCTTTGGGGCTTTTTCAATGCAGTGTCTGCCACTGAATGTCCCAAATCCACAGGCTGTCCCTGACTCCTGCTCTTTGCATTTGAATAGCTTAAAAAAAAAAAAAAGTAGTGTGTAAACTCATCCAGCTCTGGCAGCAGACAGCTTTGTATTGAGTATTCATCAGAGGAATCTCCTGTGTGCTGTTTATTCCAGCATGCGTTCAGAATACATTTTGCTCCTGATAAACCAGTGACAGGACTACGTGGATAACAAGTGCAAAAGCACTGAAACTTCCTTCCTTTAGTCAAACCATTTTCCTTCTCTTTGTCTTCAAGAACAGATGGAGTCAAGGCACATCTGCAACCTTGAGAAGGACAGCAGGGTCCCAGCACAACTACACTTAGCAGCAGAGGCCAAAAGTCCTTTTCTAATGTGACAAAATATTTGGATCCAAGATGAAAATGAAGTCAAAAAGGCATCACATTATCATTCCTTTCCTGATATCCCAGGCAGACATTCCCTTTCATGGTCTCTCTCCTGCATTGCTGATATTGCCAGCAAAGAGCCTACATCACTGCATAAAAAAGGCTGGGAAAACGAAGAAAAAAGTTCTATCAGCTTCACCTTTCATAGCTGCTTAACAATCTATTTTCCTTTAGAAAGAATCAGAGTCATTATGGTTGGAGAAGACCTCTGAGATCAAGTCCAACCATCCACCCAACAACACTCCCATGCTCACTGCTAAGCCACATCTCCAAGCACCACATCTACATGGTTTTTGAAGACCTCCAGGGATGGTGACTCCACCACTGCCCTAGGCAGCCTAGACCAATGCCTGATAATCCTCTGGGGGAAGAAATTCTTCCTAATATCCAACCTGAACCTCTCCTGGTGCAACTTGAAGCCATTTCCTCTTATCCTGTGATGAGCCTATTACAGAGAAAATTAGGAATAGACTTTTTTTCCTCCTTTCTTTCATACCCTCTCCTTACTACTTAATACTACTTCTTCCCTCTTTAACCAACAGTCCTGCAGAGGACTATCCACAGAGCAAGCACATGTGGAAAACACATCAGTAACTTCCAGAGTGGGATTTGGGTCCATACTGGCCACATGCCCAGCTCCAGAGCAAAGCCCTGTACTTGACTCCAGAAAGGGTTGTCCCCAGCTGCAGGCTAGGCAGGAACTGCTGAGCAAATTTCTTCTGCAGAGTGACACCTAACAGGGAGAGGACAAAAAGCAAACAGCAGGATCTTCCTACAAAGAACCATTTCTGCTCCTCATGCTCAATGAAAAGGCCCTGGAGCAGTTTCCATGAACACCTCTGCTGAGATGTCCAGCTGAGGGCTCCAGGCTTTAAGAGGGAACCCATGGCAAACTCCAGATGAGGTTGCTACCAAATATGGGCAAGCAGAAGCAATCCCTTAAATAGTTATCAGGATTGCTCAATGCAAGTCTTCTCATTCTTATAGGCTGCAGAAATGCCAACAGCCCCAAATGGGTTATCCACAGCATAGACAACATATACATGGGGGGGAGGGAACATCATCAATTACAACAAATCTTCCATACCAGCACAAGAAGGGAGACTAGCTCTGGAGCTATACCCTAGACCTTCAACTGCTGAGCAAGATTGCCATCTGCAGGACTCCTTTATCACAGATTTTTCTCAGCTAGATCCATACCAGGACTAGAAAAATCAAATGAGTATTCAGCAGAGTGTATGTTAATCTGACTTTCATATGCTAATGGCAAACTTCATTCAAAATAAACAAATACAACAGTAAAATGCTGGGGACTCCTTTCCAAGAAAGGAAAACAATGAGACTACAGACCCTAAAATCGTAAATCTTTCATAGGATAACCTATAGAGGATCATTTTCTTCCCAGCACTGTGTCCTGCATGCATATTTCATGGAGAAACTTTTTGCACAAGGCTTTTAGAGGTTAGCAGTGCATTGCTCTTTTTTTTGTCTGCTGCTTCATTTAACCAAATGCAATGCCCTGAGGCATTTATTACAATCAGAAAAGAGGGGGGAAAAAAACCAGCCACTTAGTGGTAATCTCAGATTGTAACACATCCAGGCTTTCCTAGAGAGAAGCTGTCATGCTCCTCAGTCCTGCTTATCAGGAATTATCCTGCTGAATTGCTCTGATAAGTCCTGTGGGGGTGACCCGGGATGCCAGGTGCCCATCAAAGCCATTCCATCGCTCCCCTCCTCAGCTGGCCAGGGAAGAGAAAAATACATTGAAAGGCTCTTGGGTCAAGATAGGGGAATTAGTTTAATTTATTACCAATTAAATCAGAGTAGGATAAAGAGAAATAAAATCACATATTAAAACTCCTTTCCCTCCAACTCTTCTTTCTTCTCAGGTTTAAACTTCATTCCCAATCTCTCTACCTCCTCCCCACCAGCAGCCCAGGGAGGACAGGCAATGAGGCTAGTGGTTGATTCACACATTATTTCTGCTACTCCTTCCTCCTCACACTCTTTCCCTGTCCCAACGTGGGGTCCCCTCCCACAGGGAAGGGTCCTCCACCAGTTTCTCCAACATGAGTTCTTCCCATGACACACAAATCCAATGTAGTACTAATACCAAAACACTTAAGAGTGAAAGAATTCTTCCTTCATGTTGCTTTTATGCAGGTCATCCATATTGACAGCTCCAGACCAGGTGACATTTCCAATTCTCAGGTGTCTCCAGACAGTGAAAACATTGAGAAACATGTGGAGTTATGCCAGGAACTTTAAATACAGCACAAACAAGGGGGAGAAAATAGGTAATAAAGTGAAATACCAAAACATCTGAAAATGGTGAGAGAAATGATCCAGTTTTCAAGCAGCTTCTGACCCATTGCCCATCCAATAACCACTGGCAGATATGGCTGATGTTGGCCCACACAAAACAGAGCCTCAAGTCTTTAGGGGATTTTTATTTAATGAAATATAAATATAAATGCTCCTGGAAAAGTGGAAGCAGTAATCCATGTGAGGATTACTGGAGATGTGCAGTTCCAGTCACTCAGAGACATGCCAATTCCTTCCTCACTAAGTTTGAATTCAAATAAAATTCCAGATCAGTTTTCCAGCAGAGCTACTATGTTGATTAGGAGGAAGAGGGCAGAAGAAATCAGCCACACCGAGTATCCTTTACCGAAGCCTCAGTCTGCTGGAGCACCCTGGCTTTTAAGAGTGAAGGATAGTTCACATGACCTCATCAAGATATCCAGGTAACAAACATAGCAATCTTTGTAACTAAGCTTTATCAACTTGCCCAATCTCCATTTGTTCACCTCAAAATGGGGAGGAAGCAAAAGACATTGAGTTCCAAGTGTAGAGATTATACTTTAGAGCCACCTCAATCTCCCCTTCTGCCAAGGAATAGCAAAACCAAATCATAAAGCCCAAGACATCACCCAGAAGAAAAACAAATCTTTCATCAACAGCTCTTCTGCCAGTTATGGAGGCTAAAAGATTGTGGGAAGGATTAGCTAGGACCTAGTGCAAGCACTGTGAGAATAAACCAGAATTGTTTAGCTTGGAAAAGACCTTCAAGATCATCAAATCCAACCATTAACCAGCATTGTCAGGTCACCACTAAACCGAGTCCCTCAGCACCACATCTCCATGGCTTTTAAACCCCTCCAAGGATGGTGACTCCACCACTGCCCTGGGCAGCCTGGGCCAGGGCATGACAACCCTTCTTTTTTTGTTGTCATTAGAGTTGCCACAAAGAGCAGCCTTTCTAAAGCTCAGATGAAAGGTCTTGTAAAACTTCAATTGAATTTATTTGCCCAGTTCTTCACTGTCCCTCATACACCTGCAACCTCATGCAGTTTTATCCTGTAGAGGATAAATCAATTTCAGGTGCCATTTAATTTAAAATGCTGGGTTTCTTCCTCCTCTTTCCTCCCCCCATTTTCTTTATCTTCCTTATCTCAAACTATTTCAAGGCCAAACAACTCCTTGGTTTTGTTTGTTTGGGGTTGGGTTTTGTTTTGGTTGGTTGGGATATTTTTTTTTTCCCCATTTTGTTATTCAGTTTGTATGGCTATCAAACAAATGATTTCTCTTTGATTTCTGGGGTTTGAGTGTGTGGATAGATTAATTCTTTGACTCCCAGACACTGTTTGGTTTGTAAATAATATTGTGATTACTCAGTGTCCTCAACTCATAAATAAAACTGAATAGCAAACTCATTATTGGAGAATGATTTCAATACTTTTACCCATGGGAAGTGGCCTTAAAGATGGCAGAAAAATTTTTCTCCAGGAGCAAAAGTTCTCTTTTACGTATTGTGTGGTTTCTGTAAGCTGTGGCACAAGGGAGAACATGTCCTACACCCAGGGGCACAGCCTGGATTCAACTTGGCTTTGCAAGACTCAGCTAGGAACACTGTCAACTCACAGAAGCTTCTTTTCCTGATTCTCCTAGAAGGTTTATCTTCTGGATGAATGTTTAGCACATCCAGATTTGACTGTTTTGTCCTCTCACATCTCGACTGCAATCTCTGAGCTGTCTACTGTGAGAACACCCAGCCAAGGACAAAAGAGAATCTAGATTAGATAGTGCTGAAAATAACACAACAACCTCCTGAGCCTTCATCTTCCTGAAATCATTAACAAAGCAGCAAACAATGAAGAGGTTTTTCAAGCAGCATGAAACAAGTCACTAGCTAGCAGGCAGGTAGAAAGAAGAGGATCTCTCTTCACACTGCCCTCACCCAAGCCTTCCAAGTCCTCTGCCACCACCCCACAAGGTCTAGAGATCCGTAGTCACCACCCAGATCCAGACTATTTTTGGCCTGGGGAATTCCAAGTGTTTTCTCCTCCAGAAAAAGTATTAGCTCCTTAAGCTGTTGCCAGAAGGCCACTGATGGATCATCTGCACTTTCACGGCAAAACCAAGGTTGATAATCCCAGATCTTACTTCAGGAAGTTAATGACACAAACTGAATTACTGGACATAACCTGGCCAAAGTTCACTCCGGAACTTAGAAATCTGTGTCTTCCCCAAAAAGGAGGGATCAGGAGCACAGCTGGCAGAACCAGACAAGATCCTGCCCCAGGTTGGCCCTGAAGCTGTTGGAAGAAGGATTCCTAAACTGCTCTTGGCTAACAAACCCCAACATCATCTCCCCAGTTGCCAGTTCCAAGGCAGAGAAGATGCCAGTGCAGTAGGTAGGGGATCTCAAAGGACACCTCAAGATACACAACATATGCCACTGCAATTTATTATTGGGTCACAAATACTGTGATAAGATCTGGGCTTTGCCCATAGAATGTTTTATTTCCACTCTTCTCTCCCCCACAACATATGCTGTCAGTTTTGGGACTTCTTCTATCACACACATCTCAAATCAAGAGAAAACCATTGTTAATCAACATGAGGTAAGTAGAGGAGCAGGAAACTTGCTGCAGTCATAATAGATCTCCCTTACTAGGGCTGTGATAAGCAGGAGCTGATAGGATCCCTTTGCTCCTCACACATTTCCATTGACAATGGGCCAGTCTCCAGTTCAAACTCTCTCACCCATAACTATGAGAACTGCTCCAACAGAAGAGCCCAAGCATTACTCACAGTACAGACCTCACAGTGCTCCCTGAGGGTGCCCAAGTAATTCCTTTTAAATCATCTCCAGGAATAAGTTTATCATTTTTTAATGTATAATTAGGCAAAGAATCATTCCCCACTCTTCTAAACTTATTTCTACTGGGAAGCTTCTTCTAAGTGGTAAATGCAAGTCTTTAGTGTTGCCAGCACTATGGCTGCTTAAAAAGTTAATCCATTCCTCTTTGAAGGTTAAGAAAATGCTAAGGAAAACAAGATAGAAGAGCTTAGGTAAAAGTAGGAGGTTTCAAATCACTGGAGCTTTGCTTATTAGAGAGCTCTGCTGCTCCTGCAGCAGCAAAACACTGAATTTACCTGGGAGAGACTCTCCTGACCTCCATCCACCTTCTCTAATGGTGATGGTTCTTCTGTAAGGGGGAGGTGCTCACCCTGCTACTGTTTCACATTAGCTCTTTGTAAAAGCAATTTATCCCTCTGCTGTGACAATAAGGTATTGCACAGCGCTAGGACAGGGTGGAGAAGGCTTTGGGGTGAGAGAGGACCAGGAACACTCATGTCTTTGTCTTCCTTTCAGAAGTTGTATTTTATTTCTTAGCATTCAGCTATCAGTCAAGCTAATAAAAACCACTGCTGGTTGTTATTCATGTTACTGAAATATACTGGAATTATGTGAACTAATCATAATGATTTTAGTTCTTTTGTATCAGAATTAGACATGTCTGAGAATAAAGAGCCAAATTCCAACCCCTTCACAGCCAACCAGCAGAGTGAAACTGAGTGCCCAAGTTAACAACCTCAAGGACTTGGCTAAGCTGAATTATACCTCTTCTCCTGCAGCTGAATTGTTCATAGCTGCCAAAGTGCTCTGGGTGCCCAGATCCCACTCATTTCAGCATACAGAGATTTCCAAATCCTAGTTTGGCCTGAATAAGGCAGCTCTGAAAAAAAACACCTCTTAAATTATACTTGGAGTTATTTCTTCTATTCCTGAAGCAAAACATGGATGGCAAGGACTGAAGCCCATTTGCTAACCACCTCACACTGACCAGAGCAAGGTGTAAGGAAGGAGATCTTCCCTGATACCCAAACCAGATCTTTCTCAAGGCTATTTTTTCCTGAGGAAGAACAGCCATCATCCCCAGCTGCAATTAGAGAGGTAATAACCCCTTATAGAAACCATGAAAAGCCAGGAGAGGCTTCCTGGCTTTTACACAGTTAAGGGAAGAGCTTGACCTGCCTCTAAATAGATAAGACAATGAAGCAAAATGTCCAACCTCATACTCAGACCAAGTGTCCCCTCAAATGTATGACTATGGTCGCTATTTGACCTCTGATTGAGGTGTCCTCCAGGAACCATGAACCTCTCCAGCTGTGGATGGAGACTAGCTTTGTTAAATTTGGATGGGAGGAGGACAGATAGTGGATGAAGACTGATGCAGCCTCTCACCTATCTACAGCCTGCACCCACCTGCTGCTCATTTGGCAGTGTTCCTGTATAAAATTAATTGACATAACAATTAACCAGACCCAAGAGCACTTGTTCTTGTAGTGGGAATGTATATTTAGTGGCTGCTATTAATGAGCTCTTGGAAAATCTCCCACAAGATTTCTCTGGGCAGGGATACAAGATCTGTTCTGCCATAAAACACAATAGCTTGCAGCTGTGTTAACATCCTGAGGAGCACACTCCTGACACCATGTTATTAAGCAAGTCTAAAGGAAGACCAAACCTTTACAAAACCCAACCCTAGACCCAACTGGATTTTCATTCTCCTGACAGAAGCTCAGCTCTCTGCTGGCATTGCTCACAACTTTTCTGGATTCTCCCTGCCCTTTCCCACAGCCCTTCAGCCATGAAGCAGCATGATTAGGTTTCACTACCTGCATCTCTCCACTAAACTCTCCTTAATATAAGCAAACTTCATAGATAGCCTCTGCCAGATGGCGGAGAGAGCCATAGCAAGTGTATCAGAGGAGGCTTTCAACAGCAATACCAAGAAGTTTTGACTCAGGCATATACAGAGCCTTATTTTTACCAGAATTACCCCAAATATGAAAGGAAAGGCACATGAAATCAAACAGGTTAATCCTCTGGAAACGACTAACCATAAAACCCCATGTGGGAAGTGGGACATCCCATCAGCTTCACAATAAAAACACCAACCTAAATCCATTTTGCTCCTAGCCAGAGAAGAACCTGGCTGACAGATGGTCAACCTCCATGTGATGGTTTGTCTCCATACAGAATGAAAAATACATCAACCTTCTGTTGCACAGAAAAGGAGACAGGCTTCAACACCTGCTCCAAATTATGATGATACCATAAACCTTCTTAGAAATTGGAAAGCCCTGTGGTTTAAGAAAGTGAGAAGAGCCAGTGCCAGCTCAACTAAATGGAGTAGGCTTGGGTCCAGTAAGCAGTGAAAGAGAATTATGTGTATAGCCTCTGGCATACAGCTGATAAGAAAACTGAGTGGGCATGAAGTTAAAAGCTAACCCTGCAGAAGTCTTGTCATTTTGTGAAGTATATCCATAAATTAGCTGGGTAAATTGTATTTCTTAATGTACTTCCAATATTTCAACACTTGTCATCCCTGGAATCCCTTTGCAGCAAAAGATATGGTTCCAAGGGTCCAAATTAAGAGGAACATTAGGTAGGGTTGGCTAAAAGTGTTCATCTGACATCTAGCAAAGAAAGATGGAATGTTATTTTACTCTAAAGGGATTACTTGTTGCCATTTCAACACTTCTTCCAAATCCATTCCAGAAAGATGGATCCAAGCTCTCAGCAGCATCCAGTGAAGGTGTCAGTGCCTTTTGCCAATTCCTGCTGGAAAACATCTGTCTCCTCAAAGATCTCATGAAGAAATGCTGACAAAATATTCTGGGGTTGCATGTCCAATGGTTAACCATGGCCAACAGTTAACCAAGAATGATGCATGCCCAATGGCAAGGAGGTGTTGCCCAGCAGATTGAGTTGTGGGAAATGTACTTTTCAGCCTTACCCCATAGAATCAGAGTCATTTTGGTTGGAAAAGACCTTCAAGATCCTAAAGTTCAAACTGTATTCCAGGGCTATCAGGTCACCACTAAACTCTGTCCCCCACACATTACAAAAGGATTTGGGTGTAACTCTCAGATCTCTTATAGTCCTGGAGCACCTACCTCAGTGCACCTCCACCAGCTCTGCTAAGCTAGAACTTAAATCTGCCTTAAGATCACCATGAGCAGCAGGTCAAGGAGATTCACCTCCCCCTTTACTATGCCCTAGTGAGGCCACAGCTGAAGTCCTGGCTCCAATTCTAGGCTCCTCAGTTCAAGAGAGACAAGGAGCTACTGGAGAGAGTCCAGCAGAGGCTAGGAAGATGCTAAGGACACTGGAGCATCTGTGAGAGGAGGAAAGGCTGAGAGCCCTGGGGCTGCTTAGCCTGGAGAAGAGCAGAGCCAGAGGGTATCTGTTCAAGGCTGAGCAAGAGCTCAAGGCTGCGGCCAGATTCTGCTCAGTGGTGCCCAGGGCCAGGCCAAAGGGCACTAGGCACAAACTGGAACCCAGGAGGTTCCACCTGAACCCAAGGAGAAACTTGTTTGCTGTGGGGGTGTTGGAACCCTGGCCCAGGCTGCCCAGAGAAGTTGTGAAGTTTCCTTCTCTGGAGAGGTTCACCTGAAGGTGATCCTGGGCAAGCTGCTGTGGGTGACCCTGCTTTAGGAGAAGGAGTTGGACTATATGATCTCCAGAGGTCCCTTCCAACCCCTTCCATGCTGGGATTCTATAACATGAGCTAAGATATATATTCCTAAACACTTTACAGTGTTTACTTGGGTTAAAAAACCACCACCACACACAAATCTCAGAAGATCATTTGCAGATGCCTTAAATGCCACCCTGGTTGGTACATATCACTCTATTTGAACTAAAAAATAAAGGATTTATTTATAATAGGCTTACTTCTCTCTGGCTGAACAGAATTCAACAAGTTTCCTTCTAACCACCACAGAAGTGCAGCACGTTTCTCAGATTTGTCTTTCAAAGCCAGACACTGGGATTACAAAACCAAACACCCACCTCTTGCCTGTTTAAGATTATCTACAGGTTCCATTTATTTCATTTCCCCCTCCCCCAATTTCAGAACAATATAAGAGTTATGCAACTGTCTCCTTCTGTTGTGCTGAATCCTTAATCATTATTTAAAAGCTATTTAAACCCTAACTTTATCTGCCCTAGCTACAAATAGTT
This sequence comes from Galbula dea, assembly GCA_013399015.1. Taxonomy (NCBI): domain Eukaryota; kingdom Metazoa; phylum Chordata; class Aves; order Piciformes; family Galbulidae; genus Galbula; species Galbula dea. Next base: position 1,360,731 of record VWZX01007345.1, on the reverse strand, counting down.
TTGGTAAGGAAATGCTGCTTATTCTTCCCAGAAGGCTAATGAAAATGAGGGAGTATTGCTAGAAGTTAAGTTCACTTTACATGCCTTTACTTCACATGTTATGATGTTTGGTTACATTTTTAGCTCACCATCTCCTGCATAATCCCATCCAAAAAGTGCATTTCAAAGGGTGAACAGCACCGGCAACAGGAGCTGTGCAGAAGGAGAGACCATGAGAAAAGCAGGCACCTGTAGGTTGAGCTTGTGAACGTGTCCTCTGTAGAGACAGCCACAAAAAGCCTCCACATGACACTTCCAAAGCCAAAAGCAGTACTTAGAATTTATGCTTTTTGAGCTGAAACTCCATAGCTTCATCTATTTGCTCTCAAGACAAAGCAGTGAAAGATCGGCCCATTGACTGAAAGGGATGGAGACAAATCTGGAGGGTTCAGTGTCCTCTCCTGCACAGAGATGCACAAACATGCAGCACTGAGGCAGCTTCACCTGGGATTGTTATTACATAAAAGTAGCCTTGTGAAGGATGCAGCATTAGTCTGAGTTGAACTCAGACCCATAGACCTGAAAGCTTCCAAGCCTCTTCCCCTCTACTCTGATTGCTGCTTGTTTCCATAGAAATACAAGCCTGAAGGCTAAAACTGACAGTGCTTGATGTATTGATCAGGACAATAGATCATAATCAAACACCAGCATATGGCAAAAGCACACAGCCAGACCCTGCTCTGTTTCTCTTGTGAAAGTGCAAAAGCAAGCTGAGCATCTAACCTCCTAAAATGCTTCAAACCCCCTGGAAATTGCTGTATCTAAGTGTGCAGAATTACCTTTATCTGCATCATTTTATCTCCAAGAACACAAATGCTCCAAAAATCATTTTTGCATTATTCCTAAAAGCAGAAACACAAAAAAACACCCAAAAAACCCAGTAACCGAAGTCCCTGTGTGGCAAAGAATGTCTTTGCAAGATAAATATATAGTCTCTTTCAAGCCTTAACAGATCTAGAAGTTAGATGAAGGTTAGGGAATCTTCCCATCATTAACAGTGCTCAAGCACTGTAGGATGTCAAACCACAACATCAAGCAGTTAAGGAAGGCTCCAAGCCTACAGGGTGGAATAAAACCTCACTGAATATTATGGACTAACAGCCAGAGACAGCACTGGGGCTTGCTGTGATGTCCCATAGGGTTACAGAACATTAGGGGTTGGAAGGGACCTCTGAAGATCACCCAAGTCCAAGCCCCCTGGCAGAGCAGGGTCACCTAGAGCAGGTTGCACAGGATGGTGTCCATAGATGGAGACTGCACCACTCCCCTGGGCAGCCTGTTCCAGTGCTCCACCACCCTCAAAGACAAGAAGTTCCTCCTTATCTTTACATGGATCTTCCATGTCCACTGAGAAGAGTTTTGAGCAGTGGCTCCCAGTTTTCACCAGCCCTAGCTGAAGCCACCAACAGTAAAGCAAGACAAAATAAACCATCTCCTAGAACACAAAACTGCAGCTCCTTGGCTAAAATTCACCAGCCTACTTTCTTCTAGTCATTTAAACATCCCTGGCTTTCTACTTGATTAAAAAAATTAATCTGAAAGACCTACTTTTACAGCAGCAACATCAATATTTCATATCCTGCCCTCTTTGCTGGGAAGATACCAGCCTGATTTATATGTTGTTAAAATAAATAAATAAAGGCAAAGTCCTGAGCCCATCACATTATGTAATATCAAATACCACCTTTGTCTCCAAGAGAACATTCAACATTTTAATCCAAACATACAGAAATAAACCTGAGAATTAAATCTCCAACAAACCCCACAGTGGACAAAGCATTAAAATAAAGGAAACTCTCCTTTTCCTTACAAATGACCTTGCACTGCCACAACAGAGCAGCCCCAAAAGGGCTGCAGAAAGGTATTTGATTTCTCTGACATATTTGGCACAGGGTGACAATGCATGTTTAAGCAGCATCCCAAATTGTCACAAATGATCTATTTTAAGGGGTTGGATAAAGAGCCATTAAAAACATGGCTGCATAAGCAATGCTGAGCAGCAGCAACTCTCAGCCCAGCAATCCATCTCTGCCAGCAGGAGTTTTTATCCTGCTTCCTTTTCATTCCTTTATTAGCCATTCCCCACTTCATGGTAATAATGCCAGGTTCCTAATGTTATATAGAACTTTTTTTCCAGAAGATAAATCCTAATAAAACATTGTAATAAAAGCCAGTGTGCATCTAAATATATTCTTTTGCATATTCACTGTGTTTCCATGATGTCACAGGTAAGTTGAGGCACACACACATCCAGCTAGATGAAAGCCACATGTACATACTGGAGTCCTTCTGTTCTAGGGCCAAGGTTTGAAGGCAGCTGTGAAAGTGTTACGGTTAATCACCTAGGAAGAGGAGATGACCTCCCTTGGTTTTTCCTGAGGACTCCTCTGGTAACATCACTGGAAGGCTCTCAGCACTGCCTTCAGCTTTTTGCTGTGAGCTGATGAACCCCAGTCCCACCTTGCGATCTTGGCTGCCTCTATATGTATGTATTGTAAAATACACCATCACAAAATACAGCAGTGTAACAAAGAATTGCCAAAACCCCTCACAAAATTAACTGCTACCCTTGTAACGGTCTGAGATGTCACATACTAGCACTGACCAGCAGCTTTGGAAGTGTTTCATTTCTTTCATATTTCTTTCCTTCTTCTTTGAAGCCAGCAGACTAAACTAGCAGTCATCCAACAAAATAAGTACCCTGTCACTTCTTGATCTTCCACCTGCTTAATTCACTCCCTTGCATACTGTCAGTGTTGTCACCAAAAATTAGAGAGGCCAAGTGCCCTTCCCTGCTGCAGAGAGTAAAGTCAGTGGCAGAAATGGGATTATAAACTCAGGAGTTTGGAACTAAGGTCCTCCTAGCAGCAGACCCATTGTGTGTATTTCTATATACACATTTATCTGCGCAAAAAACTTTGTAGTCATCTGGTTTATGAGCTGAAGGCAATACCCAGGCCCAGAACCACACTGACACAGCTCCTGGACTACAGCTTGTTGCTATCCTATCTTCTTCTACAGAGAGCAAACCTTTCTCTTCAAATGATGCACACTTCTTTTCTTCAATGGCTCCCTATGTGCTCTCCTCTATCTCACCTGGGAAGGTGGCAGCTGAAGGATCACCCCATGCCTTGTGCTCTACCCAGAGTAAGGCAAGGACATGTCCACACCAATCCCCCTCAGCAGCTACAAGAAGCTTCAAGTTAATCAAAGAATCATTATGGTTGGGAAAAACCTCTGAGATAATTGAGTCCAACCACAAATCCTTAAGGACCAGAGGAGTTTCCCTCTGAGCCTTGCCAGTGCTTTCTCCATCTCCAAGTGAAGTGCTACATGATATTTTATACCTTATATTTATCCTCATTTTCTCTCTCCTTTTTAAGTTTTATTTAATAGCAAACAGCTTGTCTCCTTAACAGCAAAGAGCAAAGTGACAGAAAACAAATTAGTTTCTAAATTTAAACCTGTGTTACATTGCCAAGGCAACTGAAGAGCTACAATTACATAAAGCAAATGATACCTCCTTGGAAGAGCAGAACCTAAACTAATTCTGGGAAGAGCTGGTCTCAATATAATGACACTAAAATAATAAACTAATCATTATAAAATCGATTAGCAAAACAAGGCTAGAGCTGGTTACATTTGGGAAAGCCAAACACTCCCAGGCTATACTCAGGAAACAGCTTCCAAGAAGCCAGCAGTGAAATCTGGGATTGCCTCATTGCAAAACAATTCTACATGCTCCTGACAGACACAGTAGTCAAAAATCTTCTGATGTAAATAAATCAGGTTTTGGAGCCCAAATGCTACAGCTGTTCATTGTCTGGAGCAAGAGTGTTGTGAGGAGCAGCTGAGGGAACTGGGGTTGCTTAGCCTGGAGAAGAGGAGGCTCAGGGGAGACCTTTGCACTCTCTGCAACTCCCTGAAAGGAGGTTGGAATAAGGTAGGGATTGATCTCATCTCCCAAAGAACAAGTGATAGGACAAGAAGAAACAGCCTCTAGTTGTGCCAGGGGAGGTTTAGGTTGGATATTAGGAACAATTTCTTCCCCAAAAGGGTTGTCAAGCCCTGGCCCAGGCTGCCCAGGGCAGTGGTGGAGTCACCATCATCTCTAGACACGCTGATGTGCTGACAAATACCATTTAGTAATGGACTGAATCTTCAAGCTCTCCTCTAACCAAAATGATTCGAAGTTTCCAGAAGCTTTGAGGTTCTCTACTTCTGTAGCTTGCTGCTTCTGAGAGAGCTAAGTACAGACAAGCCTCTGAGAAAGCAGTTTTCAGCTGCAGTATGTATGGGACCAGCCAAGCCACTACAAGACTTCTAATTGGATTTGTCCCTTGCCATTTTAATTTGGGGAGCTTGGCTATCCAGGCTTGTCAGAGGAAGGCTGAGAGCCCCTGGAGCAGCAGGGGTAGGGTCACTGAAGACACACATGCACAGCAAGGTGCCTTTGACAGTGACTCCTGTACATGAATGGCCACGCTTGTCAAGCCAAGACAGGGAAGCATTTCTCTCCAGATGTGTCCAAGAGATGTTTGGTATTTGTCATCTGTCACAATCCTGCAGCATGACTGACTAGCTCAACAGTGCTTCAGAGAACCATCTGCTGGTTGTCCTTTTGCTTTTGAGGTAGAGTCACAAGCCATAAAGTCTTCCTAACTGAAACAGACCTTGCTCTCAAGAGGAACCTGACCTCTTCCAACTCCTGCAGGCCCTAGACAGCAAAAGGTTGACAGCAAATCATCTGCTGAAAAAGACTTATGGAAAAATGGATCTGCACCTCAGATGCCAACTGAGAATGAATTCAAAATTCAAACCCTCCAAAGGTTGTTCCACATGGGCTGCTTGGTCTCTGCAAGAGGCAGACAACTCTGAATGCACAAGTGACAGGCTTAAAAATGTAGCCATACTCCTTCTGTATAGTGATGTTAAGAGCTCTATGGATACCTGCAAGCTATTCAAATACCACAATGGTTCTCTAGGCACATCTGTAAATTGCTTTTGAGATATACATGAAACATGGCTGGGGACCAGGAAGCTCTGAGCTCTCTACTATTAGGGAGAGATGGAAGGGCTCCCAGGCCACCAACACCAGCTCTCTCCCTAGTGACAATCATAACCTTTACCATACTCACATCAAGGACATGGAGGTGCTGGAGCATGTCCAAAGGAGGGCAACAAAGCTGGTGAAGGGTCTAGAGCACAAGTGTGGTGAGGAGCAGCTGAGGGAACTGGGGTTGCTTACCCTGGAGAAGAGGAGGCTCAGGGGAGACCTCCTCACTCTCTCCAAGTCCCTGAAAGGAGGTTGGAGTGAGGTGGGGCTTGGTCTCTTCTCCCAAGGAAGAAGTGACAGGACAAAAGGAAACAGCCTCAAGCTGCACCAGGGGAGGTTTAGATTAGACATGAGGAAAAATTCCTTCCCCAAAAGGGCTGTCAAGCCCTGGCCCAGACTGCCCAGGGCAGTGATGGAGTCACCATCCCTGAAGGGATTGAAAAGACATCTAGATATGATCCAGGGACATGGATTAGTTGACCTAGCAGTGCTGGGTTAAAATTGGACTTGATGATTTTAAAGGTCTCTTCTGACCAAAACTAGTCAGTGATTCTATATATCAGCCCTGTCCCTCACAAAACTAGTTATGTTTCTTGCCCAGTATTCCCAGATTTCCTGCAGCTAGAAAACTTCCATTAGTTTCCAGCCTAAATGAATTCAAAACTGCTTTTTATCTCCTTGTCCAGCTGACAGAAATAGCCTCTAAACAGTTTTCCTCCTCCTTTTATTCCCCCCCACAATGTACTTACTGCAGAGCAATCATATCACCTCTCAGGCTTCATTTTGCTCGGCTTAACAAACAGACCTGCTCCAGCCTTCAATGGGACTGGCTGTCCTGTCCCCCCCATCACTCCCACCACCCAAGCAGCCTTTCCAGACATCTGTTCCAGCCCCACTTGGGTTTTCCTCAAGCACAGGGAACCCCAACCAGATCTCAGCTGAGAGCTCAGCAGCACCTTTCACAACATGCCACATCACATTAACAGGTCAAGAGCATCCTGTGATCAACCAAATGCCCCAAAGCTCTTTCTCTTCCTGTTACTGCTGACTGATGTTTATCTCATTAGTCCTCAGGACACGACCCTGAGCTTGTACTGCTCTGTTTTATCCTAATTCCATTATTTTAGTCATCTAATTCTGCCTCATTAATCCAACCCTCCCCAGTTTTGACGCTGCCTCCCGGTTTGGTGTCAGCAGCAAATCTCCTTGGCATATTTTGGCTTTTGTGCCAAAGTCATAAATGAAGATATTAAATATTGGTCCAAAAGCAGCCACTGAGGAACATGACTGACATGTTCCCCTCCTGCCCAAGACTCACTCTCAACACAACCTCTCATTCTCACACATCTTTGGTCTGGCTCCTTAGACCCCTCCTAGTTTTCTTATTAAATCCAATTATCTTTTCCTTAACTCATAATTGGCTCCCTGGAAACCTTGCTCCAGGATTTCATCTTTGGAGACTAATTTAAATCTACCTGTTTGTGGAAGCAGGAAGGATACACATTGCACAGATCTATGAGAAAGCTCAGCTCTGGGGCACTGACCCTTGCATGGGGCAGCAGTCAAAGCTGCCCTGACATCATCTGCATGAGCAAGGACCTTGGGCTGAGCCCAGCATCCTGCTTCACACCACCTGGAGGACTCCAATGACTGGGAAGGGGAGCTAAACACACCTCAATTTCCTTAGCACAAATAGTGGCCAACCATCTCCCTGCAAGTGGATAAGGGACCAAAATTTCTCATCTGCTGTTTTACAAGAGAAAAATCCTCTCCCCACCCAACATCCCAAAAAATAATCTTCCAATCAAACCTCCCTGATCTAGCTAACGGTTTGCACTGCTAAAATATCATGAGCACAAGACATTTCCTAGAAGAGTCCCTTGGGCACAGTAACTGCTCCTCTAAGGATATTTTCACTGTTCAGAAATGGCACCAACCTCAGGAAGGTGACACCAGGGATTAATTTGCCCCACTCTCTGAGATACTCAGAGCAAATCAATCTGTCATGGGGCTCAAGCTGTGAATACCTTGCTCAAATAATTAAAACACTCAGCAGGGATCCTATTCAAAAGGTCATCTTTTAACAAAGATTAATTCCATTTTGTTTCCTAGCCATAAAATTGGAAACAAAACAACAGAAAGCAATGGATTACCCATTAAAAAATGCTATTTATTTATAGAAGTTAGAAGAAAATTGCACATGCACCTGAAACTCATCTCTCTTGTGAAAGTAGTGGAGGATATTGCACTGCAGGGTAAATAAAAGCTTTTTACTTATTTATGTGGAACCAAACCTATATGAATGAAGCTTGGGTTTGTGTTGCAGCCTGCTTAAATTCTACATCTCCCAAGGTGCAAAGAGAGGGCTACATCAATTTAAACTTTTCTTTCTGCAAGGCTTTTGTGGACGCATCCAACTTTCCAACCAAAGTAAAGTTCTTCCTCACACAGCAAATAGTTACACAGTGCAAAATGTAAAGTGTCCTTTATTACTCTTTCCCTCAACATGTCCTGTATCTTCTTTATGGTCTGTACCTCCATCCCTGATGGCCATCCTTCAGAAGTGAGACATGTCAAATGATGATATCTGTCTAGACAAACTGATTTCTCTGAATTAGTCCATTTAATCCAACCTGATGGTTTTTGTCATGGAGTAGGCATGAAACTAATGGTTGAAAACAATCTGTACCTAAAGAATGCATATCTCAGGAAGCTGAATCCTAGAAAGATTAGAGCTGGAAGGGATCTTTAGAGGTCACCTACTCAAACACCTCTGATGTGAGCAGGGGCACCTGGAACTTGATCAGATTGCTCAGAGCCATGTCATACAATCATAGACTTGTCAGAGCTGGAAGGGACCTTAAAGATCATCTAGTTCCAACCCCCCTGCCTGGCAGGGACACCTCCCACTAGATCAGGTTGCCCACAGCCCCATCCAGTCTTGCCTTAAAAGCTTCCAGGGCTGGAGCTTCCACAACCTCTCTGGGCAACCTGTTCCAGTGTCTCCCCACCCTAACAGTGAAGATCATCTTCCTAATAAGTAGCAAGACTTGCCTTCAAACCAACTGAATTCTGAAGACCTGAGGAAAAACCCAAGTCCTTCTGAATGCAATAGTGAAGTCTCCAACCTGACATTCACAATTCTCTTGTATCTACACTAAAGCTCCAGTTCTAAAGTACTGGTAAGTTGTACATGACTGCATTTATCACAGAGAGGAGATTTACCCCTCATGTCTTTACTTAAGTGCTTCTAATTGTTATCTCCCACTGACATTTGGTTTCAAAGGGTCTGAAGATGTGAAACAAGAACCAATGTTTCCTTTGTCAGACCCATTTCATTTTAATTCAATTCATACAGGGAAATTCCTGGCTCTCAAAGAAATATGAGCTGCTTTTTTTTTTTGTGGGAGTGAGATCTCAGGAGATGAAATTTTGATTTCCCACTTGGCTTTCAAGAAGAGAAAAAAACCCCACAACATTCTGCATCTAAATTTAATTCAGCTCTTCAGAAAGGCTACTAATTCCATGCAGGAAAGAAAAATGCCCTAAAAACGAGGAGAGACTTCAGCAGAAAGTGAGCTCGATATTAATATTCTTGTCTGCAAGATCAAACACAAACTCCTATAAAGAGCTGGAGAGTCGCTGAAGCCAGATGAGATGCTAGGTTTTTAGCACTGCATTTCAGTAGTAATTGCTCAACCAATGGGAAATTCACTTCCAATACTACAGAATGCCACAGTCCAGTTCGGAAACATTACAGTGTAACATGCAAAGTGCCACAGGACCCTTGTGAAGTCAATTAGTGTCAGCCCCTGCAAAAACAACATCAATAAATTTAATAAAGCAGCTTTTGCTAAACACAGTGTTTGAGCCCAGTTCCAAGAAGCCTTTTCGTTTCCTCAAAGCAAGAGCTCATCTTGATTTGTAGAAGCACCAAGGAGTAAGAAGTCCACCACTATCTTCTCCACTTAGTAGATAATGCACATTTATGGGAAGTTGGTTGAGGTGGCAAAAAGAGGGAGCTAAATATATTTTTTTATATATATATATATAAATACATATTTCCAAATAAACCCAGTGTGCAGGTCTGAATGTTTGACCACCAGGCTTTCTGCCTGCAGTCTGGACATGCATCCAGTTAATCCAGAGGTGATAAACTTAGTTATCTTTATCCAAACAGAAAGACACTCCTTTAAGCCATCACCTGACACCAAGCCATCAAAACCTCTAGGAACTAAGCCTTTAATACCCTAGTCCCAGACAGAAGAGGCACAAAATAACACCAGTTTGGTTTATCTGAGGAAAACTTTGTTTTAACAGCCCTTTTATTGAGAGCCATCCACAACTTGTGCAGCAGGACCGCAGTAACTTCAGAGAATGAGTTATGCAAAGACACTAAACTTCTTTCTCCTTTGCTTACACCACCTGGAAGGTTTTGCTAGGAATTCCATGGGGAAAAGTCACAATGAAGTCTCCAGAAAGTGCAGGTGCTGTGGGTTATGCAAATTAAGCATCAAATGCTAGGAGAAGTCATCCTTATGGCACTGTCTTGATGGATAGAAATGTGTTTAGGGCTGACAGGCAATCTGAAAATTACCATTACATCTCATTTCCTCTGCTTGGAGGTTTTTGTTTTTCCTGAAAGAGGAGGATCCTGCCTATCCTGAACAAACAGCAGAAATTGGCTGCCATCTTCTGACACTTCATGGATAAAGGACTGTAAATTTGCTGAATTGTCCTGATTCTGGTGTAGAAAAGCCCTTTCCTCACTGGGTAATGAAACATTAGCCAGGACATGGGATATGATTGGGAAAAGCCTTAAGAAAACTGCAGCACAACAATCCTTCAGTAGCCACCAAAATCACCTCAACTTCTCCAAGTGAAGAACCCAACTAAAACCAAAAGTAACCCATGCAAGAAAAGCTGTGACAATGAAACCTCAAGAGTGCAAGGATATTGGCTTCAGGCATTTAGGGTTTATGTTACAATTTCACCCCCAAAAAAACCCCAATAAGCTGGTAGGTATTCTGTGCCCAGTACAACCCATAATAAATGGGATGCTGTGTCTCCACTTATACAGCTTTGAAAATAATTCAGATGCTCTGACCATGAATTTGCCCCTGTAGATAAAAAGTTAAAGGAGTCTTGCTACCATCTCATGCCTCCATATCTTGAAAAGAGATGGAAGATTTGTTAGGGTATTGGAGGAATCGTTTGTTGTCAGGTGGAACTGGCAGGGGTTGGCACCTTCTGAAGGGAGGAGGCTAAGTGGCAGGAAACACTCATTTCAGCATTAATCAAGGTTAAGCTCCCATTAAGTCCAGCAATTTCTGTCCTCCTGTTCTGAATTTCACTTGATTTAGATGAAAAAGGGACAAGGGGAATGAGAAGGTCTAGGCATAGGCCAGTTAGGGATACTGTGTTCTTGGATACAGCAATCAACATCTGGAGTAACAAAAGTAGTTTAAGGGGAAAACGGCTCAGGAGACTAGAAAGAAAATAAGCATATAGTACCAAAAATAATCACAATAAGCACCTTGGGATGCATCTTTATACATGCATATACACCTACAAATCTATTTAAGGGGTTCATATTTTAGAGAGGGAACTGCTGCACTTCAACCCTCAGTTGCCACACTAAGTGTTGACTAATCTCCACAGTTATTTCTGGAGATTTCTTGGAGAGCACTAAGCAGGCATCTCACCTAGGTGTTGGCCTCAACCAAATGGCATTGCCCTCCCCAAAAGTTTCTCTCTTGACACCAAGACTACTCTTCTCCTGAAAGCCTGAAGCAGCATAGAGAGATTGCTGGTGGGGAAGTCCAGGGAGAGCAAGGTGTTTTGAGTTTTCACATAGAGAAGGGAACAGAAGAAAATTCTCTTTATTAAGAGCAGGGTCCAGATCCATTTGCTTTCTCTGACTGATGTCATATGTATGCTTATTAATTACTCTGTTTACCAAACTGTTCCAGTTTCCCAAGCTCTTGTTTTGTTTCCTGATTTTAGAGCTAAAGCCTTGAAATTATCACAGAATCAGTAAGGTATGAAGAAACTTCTAACATCATCAAGTGCAAGTTCTTTTGGCTTTGAATAAGGAGTTCTTGGTCATAAGCAGAGCAGGCAACTTGTGTCAACCAGTTTGTGGTCAAGAGGCCATATCACTGCACTAAAATGTGCTTCTATCTCTATATTGAAATGGATTCATTACAATTGATTTCATGAGGATGCTGCTTGCTTTAATGCACACAACTGCCTCCAAAGTTTCTCAGAGTTCAGCAGACCTCTGGTGTTGTCCCAGGAGCACTTCAAACCCACCAGGACTTAGACCCTCCCTCTACTGCCCACCCAAAAATAAACCAAAGTTAATCATGATACTTGTTACAGTCTGTGCTTGCTAAAGAAATTATTTCATTCCTTCTCCTTATAAGCTCTAATACACCCAGCAAAGAAAACCATCCAGCACCCAGCAGCTGAAAGTATTGAGTGTAACTATTGACTGTATTCCAACTTTACTCACACACTCCAAAGTCTGGCATGTAGAATCACTAGGTTGTTTCATTGTCTCATGAAAAATATGTATTTTTAAAATATATCTTCAATACAACTTGTGCTGACACAAAGGATGCGAGATCCAACATGCCTTAAATTATTGAAGGCCCAGGTCTTATGGAGCATTAACTGGTAGCAGGAGGTACACACACACAAACAAATAACAAATAAGACAGACAACTTTATGGGGTATTAACCAGCTCCAGAGAGGTGTGAAATGAAGAGGCTTAAGTGACACGAACTGCAGATTTACATAATTAACCCATAAGGAAGTTGATGAAGTAGTGACAAGCAACCCATAAAACTTAAAACCTACAGAGGTGGAATGAAGTCTTTGGAGTTAATTAACCAACAATGACAAAGTCAAAGAGGAGAAGGATGTACAGGAGATGTTCACTCCCACCAGAGGGTCATGAAACCATCTTCAAAGCAGTTTAGATCTTACAGAAGCTATTACTAGACTTTACTAAAAATAACAACCAGGCTACTGCTTCCAAGAAGATTAAGTGCCCTTGCAAAACTGTCTGGGTACAGAGCACAGAACATCACCTGAGTTTCAATCAAAGTTAAATGTAAAAGTTTGTTTTCCACGTCAAGAATTTGTCTGCAAGAGAAAGCAGTGCTGGAAAACTGGGGTGTAAATGTCCTCCACAGGATCTGGTGGGAAGGGGAGAGAGGAGTTCCCTGACCAGGATCAGCACTACAAAACTAAAGCATCAATGAGCTCTGAAGAGGAGATACTCAGTGGAGTTTGAGGAAGGACTAGCTTCTCCAGAAGGTCAGAAAGCTGCAATGGAGCAGCAAAGCTGAGAAGTAGTTTGCATTGGTGCCAGACTAATCATGTCAAATTGGTTGGGGTGCTTTAGTCAGGTTCTGTATTTTGGGTTTTGTTGGGGAAAGGGTTAGATACTAAGTACTCATGCACTTAAGCAGCAAGCCAGATGCTCCTCCAGAGAGCATCCTACACTGTTCTACCCCACATTGGAAAGCACTCCTCTGCCCAATGCCTCTGAAGACAAGTGCTTGGGGCTGGACATTGCTAAAGAGTTACCAAGAGTGAGGTCTCTTGCTCCCCTCCCATCTAAAAAGTCCCAACAAGAGCAACCCAAACCCACGGCCTGATATGACTAACACTCCTCAGAGGCAACACACAGTGCCTCACCCTTGCATTATTGAAATCTTTATTCTGCTGCTCTGCAGCTTTACTGGAGCAAAAATTCTCACTGGAGAGGAGCTGCTTCCAGACTCCAGATACACAGTAATCGTTGAAGGCTTCATATCAGGAGCTTCAGGGCAGAACCTCACTCATGTTCTTCACCCAAGTGGTCCCAAAGAGTTCCTAACACAAGTTGAGTGAGTGGGCAAGAAAGAGCCTGCTGGGTTGGGGTTTTGGTTTCTATGGGGGTGGTTTGGTTGGGTTTATTTTATTTAGAGGGCACAATTTAAGCTGATTTGACACAGCTAGGCTTGGAGCTACAAGGAAACTGAAGAGCAGGGTCTGAACTCTGCTCTTTTCTGCTCCAAAGCTTTCCTCAGCTGAGCAGACAGTATTCAAGGATAGAGACACCTTGACTTAGCATTCAAGAGAGTTTAATTTTCAGGAGAAAGATTACTTGTGTCATGCCCCCCCCCTTTTTATGTTTTGGGGTTGGTTGGCTTTGTTTGAGGTTTGGGGTTTGGTTTCGGGGTGTGTTTTATTGTTTCCTTTTGTTTGTTTAGGGTTTGGGGGGGAGTTATGTGGTTCCCCCCCCAAAATTGGCTTCCTTTGAAGGCCAATGCAAATATCCTAAAAGTATGCTCATGTATCTGTCCTACTTCTCCAACCTACTTTAAGCAGTAAGCAATTCTAAACAGCCTGTGATTCATTTCAGGTTATTAAGACAGCAGGAAATAAGAGAAAGAAGAATAGTCCCTAACACCTGCTTTCAATTTGGAGAACTAATTCTTTGGTTTCTCTGTGTTAAAACAAGTAGCAGTTATGACTCTGCAATGACTCTGAAGAGAATCATCCATTTTTTAGGATTTCTCAGGATTTATGCAAATTCCTCTAATTTCACCCCAGAATGATGAGTAAGTTGGGATTTTCCATTTATTTCCCCAAGTACACAAATGTCTTCTCTCCATGCAAAGCACCAGGACTACTCAGTGCTGTTCTTTTCAGACCACTCCTCCCAAAAATCAAATAGAGTCCACACAATGGCATTTAATTCTTACCTGCAGTTCTGCATTGGTCTAAATAAAGAGTTTGCTTTAGCTGTAGCCTAGCCACCATTTACCCCCCCAGAAAATACACACATTATTCACATGTATGAAGAAGAAAAGAGAAATGAAAGGATCCCTGAAAACACAGTGGTCAATTTGTCAAGCCTGATAAATGCAGTGCCTGCATCTACACTAAGTGCCTGACTGCTTTGTGCCCTTGCATCAATTAACATTTCAGTTGACTTTTTACCACCTCACTTATCACCAGTTTTCCTTCCTCTGAAGCTAGCAAACGTTTGCTTTTCAAGTCTGACAGTTTATGATTACTTATAACCAGTGCAATTCCAGCTGAATGGGAGAAGAGATTAACCCAAGTGCAAAGCTCCTCCTAAAAAGGAATAAAACTCTAAAATAAAAGAGCCTCTATGATCCTGCTGCTAATTTTCTAACAAATCAATACATTTGATAAACTAAACAAAAAGCAGCTGGAGAAATATTGTGATGTATCACTTGAAACATCTGTGCCTTTGAGGGGGATGGAAATGGATTATCGGCCATTGTATGAGGGACATGGATTAGTGGTGACCCAGCAATGTTGGGTTCATGGTTGGATTTGATGATCTGAAAGGTCTCTTCAAACCAAAACAATTCCATGATTTCACTTCCCCTTTTGCACTGCCACAAATTAAAGAAGCAACTAATTAAACTGCCAAACTCCAGTCCATATTTACACTACCAACCGCCCTTAACTGTTCCATCAAATCCTGACACCAGATCAGCAGAAACAAACCAGTGACACCACCATGGTTTTATCAGAGTTGGAAGAGAAGATCAGCTGAAGGCTTGGAAAATTGAGACAAGAGAAGCCCTTCTCCTGGGAGGGTACAGCCTCACCAACTGATCACAGCACCAAGGAAGTGTGACCACAGGCAGGGTTTTGGAGTTGCCCACCTTACTGTTTCTTCTCTTCTCGTCAAGTTTCCTAAAGTGGTGCTCTCATTCAGGACCTGCCTAGAGAGACACCTCCTCCTTTAGAGATACACATGCAGATTACAAGCCAGTCATCAGCAACTAAGTAGATACCCATTGCTTTATTCCAACTGGGTGGGTAGACAACCCCCACAAAAGCCCACATTCCTACCACCTCCAACAGGTTTGCAGATGAGGAGAGCCAGCCTGGCACAGCTGCATGTCTCCCAGAAGCTCAGACAGCACTGGTTATAAATAGACTCCCTGTTTTCTCAGCTCAGTACCTTAAAGTACCCAGTCTTGCAAAAATTCAGCTTCTTCCTGAGGGACTGGATGCAAAACATCCATTTCCATCCCTATCTCCTGTCTTCAGAACAAACCACAGGTGGCCAAAGCCAGTGCTCATGAGCTGAAACTCCATCTCCAAGCCACTGTGCTTCCTAACACCACATCTCAGTGGTTTTTAAACCCCTCCAGGGATGGTGACTCCTCTGCTTTCCTGGGCAGCCTGGGCCAATGTCTAGCTTCTTTCAGTGAAGAAATTTTTCCTAACATCCAATCTAGTCCTCTCCTGGTGCAACTTCTTTAGATATTAAAGAGAGTCCTGCTCATGGAGAACTAATGCTTCCTCAAAGAGTGGCAAACAAAAAGCACAACTCTTTAATTCCTTTGATGTGATGGATCCATCCTTCTTTTGCCTTCTGATGTCTCAGCAGCCTCTACCACCAAGTGAAATAGCTGCTTTCTCCACTGTGGAGCAAAGAGAAAGATTCCACCTCCAATTCTCTTCCTAGGGATCTGCTTGATAAGATCTTCAATTAAAGGAGAGAACACACATCTCTAGTTAACTGTTCTGCTGAACTAGAGTCAAAGTGATCTTGGTCAAGCTGCTGGTTCTAAGATGCCCAAATTAAATCACCACAGCACTCCGGTGCTCTCAAATCATCTTTCCTGCTGCAGCCTGCATTAATTGAAAAGCCTGTTTTAAAGACAGGGACAGGAAGAAAGTTAGAGGAGAATGCTTTGATCTATAAAAACACAGAGAGGAACATGTTAGAGTGTCAGAAGGAAGAAAAAAGCCAAGGAGACCTCGAAAAACTAAGGATAAATCAAGCATAATACAGTATTAAAAAATAAGCATGAAGTGTCAGAGGAAATTGGGGAAGGGAAGCCTCAAGAATAACTGTGTAATTCCTTTTCATCTTCAGAACTTCCAACACCTAGGAGATAAAAACAGCCACAGAGACAAAAATACATTCCCTTGCTTGATAAAAAGTGGCAGACTGGTTGTGCCAGGCAGACTTTGTCATCCTCTGAGTTCTCCTCTGTCATTTTCAGCCACTTAGTTATTCTAAACTTGGCCAACTCCAGCCAGAGCATTCAGCTTCTACTGCTGCTAAGACACAACCCTGTCTGTCCTCACTCCACATACAGACATTGTGCAAGATACAGACAGATAGCTAAAAACTTGTGATCCTCTAGACAAGAAATGTGTCCATTAAAAGAATTTTCTTCCCATTATTTACAATTGCTTCTTCTCACTGCAGTGGCACCAGCTCTTACACAGTGATGCTTTCACCAGGCAGAGTTAGGTCCTAGCCATCCATGAACCCTCAGTGTTCTCATTGGAACAGATTCATCTAAGCACACAATAGCATAAATCACTTGTAAAGTGTCCAGCAAGATGTAGCAGTGCCCATGTTGTGCAGAGGAGCAAGCCTAAGGCAGCCCAAGCCTTGGTAGGAACTGTGCCCGTGTAGCATTGTCAGTGCTAGCAGCAGAGACTGTCTGGAGAACATGCTGGGAGCTGCAGCAAGTGCAGCCCTGAGAAGAGCCTGAGCTGGGAAGGGAAATCCCTGAGCAGAATGAGTTCTGCTCTAGCTCAAACCAGGACTTGCCCAGTACATTTAAATACACAGCACACACACATCAGAGCATTCCCAAGCTTGGTAGCAGCTCCTGGTCTAGGAAGTCACTACTGACTATTGCCTGGGAAGAATTACTTGAAAACAGAACAGTTTACACGACCTTTCCATTATTAACACTTTAATTAACACTTTATTTAATATTTCATTTAATAAAATTATGCTTCAATTCATGAAAAAACATTTCCCAAACTAGAACTGACATTTAGCCAAGATGTTGAGCTCTGCTCTCCCAATTACCCAACCAGCAGATTTGGTTTACAGATGAATCCTCAACATCTGGGCAGATGTTACCAGCTCAAAAGTTCTCAAATATGAAGCTTTTCAACATCCCTACTCCCAGTATTAAAACTTTCCTCAAGGAGATAAAAATCCAGACAAAAGTCTTAGCTGAGCATGCTTAAGAGTTCGTGCATATGCTGCATTTATCAAGTTCCTGGTCTTTGTTTAAAGATCTCTGCTCCAAACATGCTGAACAGATGTGAAAATATATCCAGTCTAAAAGTTTATATATAAATACATCTATTTCCCCGATTGCACCCTCTAAACTTCAATGTGTTCTTTATACTAATAGATGAAAAAGATGAAAATCCACCCAAAATATTTATCCTCCACAATTTTATTCCAGAAAAGTAAACACTCAGATGCAGTATTACCTCTGAAGTACAATCATCTTCATACCAGAAGCCAGCTCCCTGCTGGGATGGCTCTGAGGTTTGTGGAGCTGTAGGTACTTAAGCTAACTAGGCAATGTCTCAGTATCCACAGGTCACTCACACAAAGTCCACACTGCACTGGTTTTGGGAGGGTTTGGGGGTTTTTTTGTAATGCCATTGAGCTCTCTTTCTTGCATTTCAGCTACATGAGCAGCACTGAAATAAACTTATCTGAAGAAAATTGAACTTACTCTTAAAAGCCAACACAAGCACAAAGGTGTTGATGTGTTAGAACAGAGTTGGTGAACTAATTCAGAGGCAGTAGGGAAAAAAGGAGTGAGAATAAATATTTGTAATTATTTGTAATTCTTTACAGAATTAAGAATCTGCTAAGGTTCCCAGCACTGTCCTCACCCTCCCCACCAAAGGGTTCTGGTAACCTTGTGTTGGCTCAGGAGCCTCAGAGCTGCAGTTGCTCCTGGGCAGGTACCAGGGTGAGCATCACACTTAGGCATCAAGATCCCACATGGGTGTAACCTCAGCAACTGATAGGTGTTTATTAGAACTGGGGATGTCACAGAAAGGTGTTCTGCATTTAATTCATTCAATTCACAACCATTCCACAGCAGACCAATTCTCCAGTAGGATCCACTGAGATGCAAAGAGTTCTTCTGCAAGTGCTAAACTTTTTCTACCTGAAGTAACAAGAACAAGTCTTGACTTCAGAGCCTCACAGGGTTAATATTTTCAGTACCAACATTAAAAAGACAAAGCCAGTATTTTCCCCATGAAGACTTTGCAGTGGCTGTGTTTAAATGTCAAACAGCACAACAGTATTTTCCTGGATTAGATGTTGCCAAATATCAGCTTATCCCCAATAAAATTTGGGCTTCCCACAACTGCAGAAATATTCTCAACAGAGCCAGAAAAGTTTTCTGTTGATCAGAAAGTATTTTCATTCTACTCTGTCCACCAAAATAAAAGGTTTTCAAGTCAATTCTCTCTCTCCAATCTGCTTGGGGAATAAACAGCAGCAACTAGGACCAGGACCAGGCTCTCCAGCTCAACCTACTCCCTTGCTGCTAATAGACAGCCCCAAACACCAAAGAACAACATCTTAACAGCAGTACTTATGTTCCACTTTTAGTAATTCTTGTAAATGATCCATCATCTGCCCAGCAATATCTTTCTGCCTCATATGCAGAGCAGAACAGTAGGAAAGTTGGCCAAAATTAAAGTCACATCACGTAACTCATGACTAGTAAAGCAACTGGCCTCCAGAAGAAAGCTCTCTCTTTGCAAAGCCCCAGCTCAGAAGACAGCAGCAGCCCAAATCACACTCCACAGGGGGAAGAAATAAAAGAAAATAACTACTGTTCATGAGACTAAATCATGTAATGAGGAGAAAAACACATTTTCCATTATTAGTTGCCCCATAAATAAGGAATGGACAATTATTTCTTACAGCTCTCTGCTTGTCCTGAAATATTCTTTTTGTCAGCAGTGTAATTGAAATGACTCTCCCTGACACTTGGGCTTCATTAAATATGAATTCATAGCTTGTTCCTCAAGGATATCTGAAACTATTAGACACTTTGCATGCTATCATTAGGCATCCAGGAACAGGTTGCTGTTCCAGAGGAGGGTGGTGATGAGCTACAGAGACATGAGCAATGAAGAAATATGTCATCCTACCCAGGCAGGTAGTTATGGATAACAAGATTATTTCACCATAGTTGCCCTAAATTAAAGGGAGAGGATTAAAAAACCATCACTCTGGATATTGGTATCCTCTAACTCTTCCCCTCCCTCCTTGAAGCTGGTCTGAAATATTGATTTTTTTTTTTTAAGGATGAAGTCTGAGCCAATATAAATATATATATATATATTACTTTATTCTTGCAGCTGGAAGGCACCATATAAATATATAAATTACTTTATACTTGCAGCTGGAAGGCACCGTATCCACTGTTTGAATGACAAAAAAGGAGAAAAGACCAAAAGTGTGTTGAAGACATGAAGACTTGAGTTAGCACTATGATGTTCGGGGTTATTTTATACCTATCAGTTTTATTTCAGTGATTTATCAGTATCCAGCCTTCTGCCTGTGTGCAGAAAGTGTGCTCAGGAGAATGAGTTTCCATCTGGGATGGTTGTCTGGAGTTGATTTAAGAGAACAGGTTTAATATGCAGTTACCAAACACTTTCCTTGCTTCTGCTTTTAATGTAGCATGGACAGAGATTTAAGAGTCCTGTTGATAAACTAGATGGGAGAGACAGAATGGGGTTTCTTCTCCAAACTGCTTGTCAAGCAGCTTGTAAATATTTAGACACAAAATGAGTAGAATTTATGAAAACATAAAACATACCCACACCTCCTCTAAAAGCTGATTAGATGTATTGATTATACAATAAAAGCCTCCAGTTTGGCTTTAATATCCTACAGCTGATGTGCCCAAAATGATCCAAACCCTCTTGGAAGCTGCTGGAGAAGATGCAGCATCCTTCCTTTCTGAAGGCTTTGTCACCCACTTCAAGGCAACAGAGTAAGTAAAATCAGTAAAATCTAAGTCAGATCTTCAACATACTTTGTTTTTTTCTAGTAATTACTGGTATTGGAAGAACTCTCCCCAGTTACAGCTGGCTTTGGGTCATGCCCTGAGCAGAGCTCAAGGATAAATCCATATCAGTGATTAAAGAAAGCAGCATTGCTTGGATTTCAGATCCTTGCAACAAATTGTCCACAAGAAATCCAAGGGCTGGGATCTCTCTGCAGAATGTATTCAAAGCTAACACTGACCTCCAAATGAGCTCAAATAAAAAGAATTTGGTCTTTTCTTCTTTTGTTTCCTGGAGAACTTCCTCAGAGTGATTGAGGATTCAGCTCCAGTGGTATTTTAGATACACTGAGGCTACAAGGTAAAGCAGACACGAGCTTACACTGAGTACACCTGCAGCATCTTGGGAAAAAAGATCCCAGCTTGGAGTCCCCTGAGAGTCAATATCCAGTACAGGATTTTTCATGAGACAGTGTAAGATACCAAGGGGAAAAGAAAGTAGGTGGAGAGTCTGTGGGAAGGCCAAAATAGCAGGAGAGTCACCTTCAAACAAGTTATTTATCACCCTCCACCCTTGTCTACTCAGAGTGCTTTGGTTAAAATGTGACCAGAACAAAGAATCCTAGAATTGTCAGAATTGGAAGGGACCTTCAGGATCATCTAGTTCCAACCCCTCTGCTTGGCAGGGACGCCTCCCACTAGATCAGGTTGCCCACAGCCCCATCCAGCCTGGCCTTAAAAGCTTCCAGGGCTGGAGCTTCCACAACCTCTCTGGGCAACCTGTTCCAGTGTCTCTCCACCCTAACAGTGAAGAACTTCCTCCTAATGTCTAATTTAACTCTACCCTTCTCTAGTTTATATCCAACTCTGGATGCACTTCATGAAAGCACTAAACAAGATTTCACCTTAGTAAGACCACATCCAGCAGTTGCTGGTGGGTCTGCCTCCCTAAATCAGCAGGTTTGGGTCATAGGCACTAATTAGCTTTCCGTCAAGAGCAAAGAAAAGGGAAACTAAGCAAGAATTGGGAAGAGAGAACACATGGATGTTAGAAAGAGACTGGTGGAAGCCTCTGCTCTTCTGCTAATGCTTCAGAAATGGGAGAGCTTACAGGTGGGATTTTGGCCAAGATGAAACAGCAGGCTGGGAGAAGAAGCAGAAATAGTGAAGCAAGGAAATGGGGATTCCAAAAAGAGTAAAAGAGGTTTGAATAGTGAAGTCTAGAACATTTGTACCACTTAATGAAACAAAATCACAGGATCACTATGGTTGGAAAAGAGACCTAAGATCATGAAGCCCAACTGTCACAGCCTATCAGCACCATGCCACTAGGTGCCATATCTATACTTGTTTGAACACCTAAACAGAACAGTAGCCTCAAACCAGGATCTCTGAAGTTTAAACACAACTGACTTCACCTAGAACTAATCAAGTTGGTCTGATCCATTAGTCTATTGTCCAGTGGTGAAGCCCTCCAGAAGATTCTCCCACTCCCTTTTAGCTGCTGGTCCATCAGCTGCTTAGAGATCTTTTGCTCTTTCCTGCTTTGCCATGCAGAGTAGGATTTGGGGATCACACCAGCCTGCTATACACAGCATTGAAGTCATACAAATGAAGCTTAAATCTTGCAAGTGCTTTGCAGTGCTGATCTCAAATCATGTTAGATGCTGGAATATTGTCAGGGGCTCAGAAATAAAGAGGAGAGGTCACTATTGGTGCACTGGTACAATTTAACAGAGCTCACTGAAGAGTGGTCCACAGCCTGAAGGGACATAGGAACATGATGCACAGCAAGAGCTGTTACTGAACTACTTTTCCTATTACTTTATAATCCCTATTTTCAATGGGATAAGCAATCAAACAGTTATTTGCAGATGGCTCTAGCTGGATTTCTGCTAGTCCTACACAGGAGTATAAAGGAAGAGTTTAATAGCAGAGAGAATCAATCACTGCCACACCCCAACACTGCCATTGCACTGAATGGAAGCACTGACAAAATCTAAATCATCTCTTCTTCACCAATGTCATCCTTTGCATTTGGATTTCCTCCCCCTGCAGACTTCTCTGGTATTATAAAGGTGATTCTGCTTGAGAGGAAGCAAACAGCATGAAGACACATCCATTCAGGGGAGCTTGAAGGCTTGTCAAGGGCTGGGAAGGGAAAACATCAGGAAGAGCAGAAAAATCACCACGTGGCTGCAAAGCAATCCAAAGCTCTTGTGATAGGAGAGTGAAGCCTCTGAGAGGAAAGTGTCAGGTTGGGAAAGGCTGTGACAGAGCTAATGCACAAATGAAAAGGTAGAATGGTTGAGAAGAGGCCACAGTGAGAAAGGGAAAATAATAGCCATTTATACACAGCAGAGGCTCTGGTAAGTGCTCAGAGCATGAAGCAGAAGTTTCTCAGCAGCTACTGGAATGCTAATGCACAGCCTAGCAAAACTAGGCTAAAATGAACCAGCCTCAAATATCAGCTCTGAGTCCTCCTGACCTCTCTCTAACCTGTTTCCTATGTCTGTGAGCTGCCTCTTCAGAGCAACAAAGCAACCCAAAGAGGAATTTGACTGCTTTTGTACTTTTTCCTCCCAAGAAGAAGTAGTCAGTTTATTCATGACTTTAAACTTGGTTGCAGTGCCTGTGACAGGGCAGACACCTGAGGCCTGAGAACAGCTCTGAACAAATACTTTGGGGCTTGATCCCACACCTTGATCAGGTCCAGGAAGAGAGATCCATGAACAACCTCTCTTCCTTTGCACAGAGAGATCACCAGCAATCCCTCTCCTCAGAGGGCAGGTTGCACAGACTCTTAGGGGCTGGAAGGGACCTCTGGAGATCATTTAAGTCCAACCCCCTGCCAGAGCAGGCTGCACAAAGATAAAGCTTATTCTCCTTTTGCAGCCAGAGCTCATTCACAGCGATAGTGAGACCTCCTAAAACATCACACACATGGAGAGCCTCTACAGAGCAACTCCATTTGTACCTGAAGGAGACAGCTCAATTTAGCTCCAAATAGCTCCTCATCATCCAAAGTGTGGAATTGCAGCTCTCTGGTCAATAACATGTTTTACCACACACCCTCTAGAAATTAGGAAGCTGCTCTCCAGCTTCTTGCTGGAGAGAAGGGGGGAAAAAAAATGGGTTTCTTTGTTGTGATTAATGACAACTTGCTTAGATAATAGCATTTGGAGCATTTGCAGATTTGAACACACTGTAAATCCCCAAAAGCTTCCCTGCTCTGAGTCTTTTAAATCTCAGGCAGATTTGAAGTCACTTTAAATCTCATGGAAAACGATTTGCCATAAATCCCAGTGCAGCCAGGGTGTGTTGGACACATTTTGGCTGATAAGAATCCCTTGTGATCATAGCTATCAGAACAGGTCCACCTCTCCCCCTTCTTCCATTCATAGGAGGGGTTGGCTCCAGAAAAATGCTCCTAAAGACATTCTAGGAATAAAAAAAACACCACCAAAAGTAATTTTTTCTGCCCCACTAAACTTTGTAATGCTTTCAGGGATGCTGATTGATTAGGATTGCTTTGGGAGACAGCACTCAGAAGCATCTCCTGCTGTAAAATCTCAACTGATGGAGAATAACTTCCCCATCTTTCAAACTGTCCACTGTGAAAGATCCTTTCATTAGGATGAAAATGTTTAGGGATTCTCAGTGTAATATGGAATGATAACCCCACTGAGAGCATGCCTGGGCTTGGGTAGGAGCCCACAAATGATGGAGTACTCTGGGATGGACAAGTTACTCTTTCAGTAGCAGTATTCTTCTGTTTAAATCAAGAGCTAGGGAAGAAATCCTGCCACCAGCAGCTGCCTGGGTAAATCCCAGCATGGCTGGGGTTGGAAAGGACCTCTGGGCATCATCTAGTCCAACCCCCTGCTAAAGCAGGGTCACCCACAGCAGCTTGCCCAGGATCACCTCCAGCTGCCTTGGGAATCTCTCCCCACACGGAGACTCCACAACCTCTCTGGGCAGCCCGGGCCAGGGCTCCAACACCCTCACAAACAACTTTCTCCTCCTGCTCAGCTGGAACCTCCTGGGTTCCAGTTTGTGCCAAGTGCCCCTTGGCCTCTCTCTGAGCACCACTGGAAAGCTCACTGGGATCTCTAAAACGCAGCAAGGAAGCAATAAAGAGACAGAAAACTAATTAACACATCTCATATGCAAATGGTATTTGCCACATCACACCTTGGACTTAAGGCAGAAGCAGCAACAGCTTATACCTGAGCACAGACTGCACCATCATTCCCCACCCCTGTGCCCTGGCACCTGAAGCTAGCTCTAACAATTGCCTTCTTGTCAAGTACATACACACCAGGAGAGCCCAGATGGCTGTGTGGCACCAGCAGGGAGAACATCACCCTTCCCACCCTGCCCAACAGCAATCTGACCCAGGACAGTATCTGTGTATTCAGTGCTGAAGGAACAGGTAGACTTTTTGCACCAGTCTGAATTATTTTCCTCAATATATATTTGGCTTTTATATAAAAAGCTTGTCAAGGCCAGGCCCAGGCTGCCCAGGGCTGTGTTGGAGTCACCATCCCTGGAGGGATTGAAAAGGCATGGAGATACGGTGCTGAGGGCCATGGTTTAGTGGTGACCTGGCAGTGCTGGTTAATGGTTGGACTCCATGATCTTGGAGGTCTCTCCCAACCAGAAGAGTTCTATGATTCTATTAAAAGAGGAAAACTGCTGGGTTTCCATTACAACTATGGAAGTGCCCTATTTTGTCATCCAATATTGTTTACAAGTATTTTTGTATCTATTCCATGTTTTGTTAATGCAGAAAATGACAACACAAAACATTCTCTCTTCTCACCAAAGACCTTCCAGGGGTTTTAAGCATCTCCTTTGACACACAAAGGGGCTCCCCCCAGGAACCTGTCCATGGGGGAGAGCACATCAGGTCTGCAGCTGGCTCAGTCACTGCAGACTTCTGCATCACCTCCAGAGTACTCAGGAAACCTCTCAAGGATCCAGGAAATGAATAAGCATGATATTATCTGGGACAGAAAACATTGCCTCTTGAACACCTTCATTTGTAAACAGAAGCTATGGAGTTGAAATCTCAGTGTTCTTTTCTGCACTGAGTTCATCTCATTCCAGCTCCTGGTGCCTGTGGCTTCACTTGAGATACAGAGCTGTCAAGATGCCTCCAAGTTTCAATTAGAACTTGTTTACTCAGAGTAAGACAGATGTGGATATAACTAACTCAATACCTAATTTGACCAAACTGACAGTGGGTTAGGAAAAATTGGGTTTATTTTAAGTTCCTTTTTTTGCTCAAGTGCTTTAGTTTAGGTTTAAAACAACTTCCCAGAGCCTGAGATCTCCAGTTTTCCTTCTTGATGACTCTCTGGCTGCCAACAGATGCTATAACTCTAATCATGTTGCAGATGAATTGAGTCTGTTGGAAACAGCAGCTCATGTGGGATTTATTTGGGGTTGGCTTTTGAGTTTTAGGAAAGGTTTTATGAACCTCTGAAAGAATACATTTGAGCTGCTTTATTTATTTTCCTTAAAGGGACAGAGTCAATTGCAGCCAATTGAGTGGCAATATTTATATTAGAGTTAAACACTGATAAGATGTATTTGGAAGTAGTCAGAGACTTTGGCATGGTTGTTTATAACTGTGATTACTGCTTTAATAGCTTGGAGTTCTTTTCCATTATTGTTATTCAACTGAAAGTTAACTTGGGCTCAGTTTCAGCCTATGAAGGCTACTTCAGGAGGAAGAGTCACTGTGTGGCACCTTGGTATCCTTCATATGCTGGCAGGGCAAGTAAAGCTACAGGCAGCAGAGCCTGGGACTGCCTCACACACACTAAATCCATGTGAATAAATCTTGTTAAGCTCAAAGGCAAGCAGTTCCTGCACCTGTTTGATGGATTCATTATCCCCCAAACCTGGTGCACTGATGCAAAATGCAGCTATGACTTGAACAGCCTGGAGAAAGAGCCAGCTATTAGTTCTAGCATGGAAGCAAGGAGAAGGTAGATAAGGTTCTCCCTTGGGATATTTAACAGGTGTCAAAGCCTAGATTAGAAGAGGCATTTGTCTACAAGAGCTGATGAAGATATACATCCTCATAGCACAGTGAAACTCCCCTCACTTAGCTTTCAGGAGAGCAGAGGAAGGAAAGATTCAATAGGTTGCCTCCCCTCCCTCTTTTATTATGTTCATCAACATCCTGTAGGTGACACTACAGGACACCCTGATGAATCTACTGTGGCTTTGAACTTGCCCCTGCCTTGGTTGACTGGTGGAGCTAAGACTTCCAAAGGTGTCTTCCACCCTAAGTCAGTGAACATCTGTGCTTTCAGCCCCACCACACACCCCCACACCCTCCCCAGTGAACTGCCACAGGCCCTTGTCAAACACAATTGGACCTGATGATCTTAAAGGTCTCCTCCAACATTNGGAGGGGGGGGCAGTGTAAGATGCCAGGCAAATCCCACCTGTATGGGAATTCTTCCCTTAAAAGCACAGATTGGCTTTTCTAGGGATCCTGCAGAGCAGCTCAGCAAAAAGGTTCAGTTCTAAGGAGTTTCAGTGACACACACCACCTCTCCCCCCCCAAAGTTGTCTGACACTGGAAAGCCAGAGACTAAAACCACCACCTCCAGGAAGAGGAGGACACGGCTCCCTCAGAGGTGGACTTCAGCTACGAGTCACTGTTTTATTCCACACATGCTTTCAAGCCTTGCTCAGTGTAAGTGCTCTTTACATCCAGCTCCAGTCTACTCGACACCACTTAGTTTCTTTCCACAGTGATGATTCTCACACTTTTGTCTCCTCTTGCATGCCCACACTGTTTATGTTCTGTCTCCTAACAAGAGATGTTGCTGATATTACTCATTTGGGTGTCCTGACAAAACAGGATTTGTTCTTTCATACATAGAAACTCTGTGAAAATCAGCTTTAAACTCACTTTAAAGGCTATTTCCATTAAGCTACACTGACTCAAACAAGATGTTCATCTCCTCTTAACTCCCATCTGCTTCGCTGACTTTGAGAACATTACAGAGTGGAAAAAATATAATTATTGCTATTCTAAAATAGCTTGGAGTGGTGAGAGTGGTACTGACAGTGCCTGGGAACTCATTGCACTACAGCCTAAGCAGAAAGGTCTGGAGTAGAAGAGGTGTTTTAAAAATAAATACCAATTTATGCTCCTGTAAAGCCTGGAAGTGTAGCAGGGATTAAAACCTCAGCACAGAGCTTTTCAGGGGTCACAGTCCAGCCCAGCTCCAGATTCTAGGGTGCTAGTGTCTCTAACAGGCTGTTACATTTCATCCAGAAATGGATCCAGGTTCAGAAGTCCAGCTTACAGCTGAAAAGAGAAAATAACCTTACAGGTCTTTTCCAACCTTAATGATATTAAGATCATCAACCTCCCACTTAAACCATGTCCCTAAGTACCACATCTAGATGGGGTTTTTGAACCCTTCCAGGGATGGTGACTCCACCACTGCCCTGGGCAGCCAATGCCTAACAACTCTTTCTAGGAAGAAATTCTTCCCAATATCCAAACTGTGGCTAATATGGACACCCAATTCCAAACCCCTTTCATCATTACTTTTAAATAAAAGTGCACAATTACTGCAGTGGACAGACAAGAGGTGTCCCTGGCACAGGAGCAGGGGTGGGGGGGACACAGGCTGGGGATGGCATCCAGCTCCAAGGTTTGGGAAGCACCCACCAGAGCTAAGTGTCAGACCTCCTCAGTAGGGATTGGTGTCTTCTAGCAGAAAGTGTCTTCAGCAGCAGAGGCTGCAGGAGCTACAGGCAGGCAGAAAAGCCAAATAAACGTTTTCACAGCTAGTGCTGTTCTCTTCCTCACCCCAGAGTCTCACTGAATAAAAGCCAGTTTATTGATTCACCTCACACCATCCCAAAGCAGTCTGCCTCTGCCCAGCCACACCAGGGGAAATACCTGCTGAAAATGAGATTTTGAGGAAATGGGAAAACTCCACAGCAGAGCTCTTCAGGGAGGATTCTGTCATCTCTCACAGAGGGGGGAGTGGTTAAGGACACAAGACTTAAATCCTGGGTCATGCAAAAATGAGAATAATTTCATGCTCCTATCTTATTTTAGGAAAATCCAAAGACAGTTAATAAATCCACCCTCTTAATCACTTATAGTGCTCATGAGCTCTTCCCAAAGGGAAAGCACAGTGATACCATAGAGCATCTTGCTGGGAAGCCTTCACAATGAGGTGCAAAGAAGATCTTTCCTGGTTTCCCCATGTTTTCTCAGCTCTCAGTCACCATGACTGTCACTGAGTTATTGTTTCCCACACTCCATTCTGCCAGTGTCTCTGGGACCCAGGGAGGTTGCCCAGAGGACCCAGCTCCAGCCCCAGTGCTTGACTGGTATATTTTCTTGCCCTCACTACTCAATATCTATTTCCTCACACCAAGACATCAAACCTTCAACACTGGGAAATCCTAGGGGGATCCTTCAAGTCTACAAAGCAAAGTTAAGTTCTGGTATTCCCTTGGTTCACTAGACCAAGAATTAAGCAACAGGAAAACACGTTTTGATAACTAACTTCTCACAGTCTCCAGTGCTTTGAAGATGCATTAGTTATGAGATAAAGACATCCAGCCCCAACTCCTCAGTGCCATACAAGTTGTATTTGAGGACATGCAAAACATGGCCCCTGACATGGTTTCCTTTGCTTGGTAAACCATAAGCTTATTCTTCAAACTAACTCCCACATTTGCCATCCAAAAGAAGCTCCAGGGCAAACGAGGTACCTGGGAAGTGCCAGAACCTACAAAGAAAGAGAACATCATCTCCTCATTCTCCAGGCAGTACAAAGGAAAACAAACACCTTATGTGGAAACCTCACTGCATTTATTTATGTTTCAAGGCTAATGATTTCTATTAAAGACCATCTCTAATTAGGTACCACTAATTTGCCATCCAAAAAAAAAATCAATTGCAGGTGCAGATAACAGCATTTGGGTGTCTAATTAATTGATGGGTCTCACCAATCAAGTAGATGTCCAGGTGCTGTATGTTCTACTTAGCTTTTATGCCTCCTGATTTTGCACATGGAGACACCCAAAAAGCCCCAGTTTTAGGGTTTGTTCATTTTTCACATAGGCTTTAACATGCCAAAAGAAGTCCATGAGGTCACACACTTCAGACTCTGGACTGCAATGTTTGGAGAATAATGCACATTAGATGCTGAGGTTGGCATTCCAGCTCTGCTTCCTGAGCTCTCACAGTGAACATGGAACTTCTGTGGTAGAAATTCAAGCTAAGAGACACAGCTAAGCTCAGGGATTTGGATCAGGATCTCTGAATTCTCAGCACAACCCCTCTTGAAGGTGCCTGCACACTTTTGCAGGCTATATATTGGTCTTCAGTGGGACATGCCATGACATGTCACAGTTTATTAAGTGGCTCCCAAACAGAAAGGCTGAGAGTGAGGAAGAGGCTGGGAGGAAGAACCAGGCAGTGACAGAGGTTGGTAGCAGCAAAGGCATCAAGAAATCCCATTTTCCATGTCCAAAACAATCCTAAAATATATATATGGAGTCCCTGATAAGCATAGACCACCCCACTCATGGACTCACACTTGACTTTCATGCAGTTTCTAGGGCAAAGTCACAAACTGACCTTCCATGAGTGGAAGGGACACCCTGGGAACATCCCCACCATCATGCCAGCTTCAAGTCCAAGGCTCTCCAGCCTAGCTGGAGGCGAAGAGGGCACAGGTCACTGTGCCTATGGACATGTGGATGAGCAAACACACACTAAGCACGTCCAGTTACACTGGAGACCAGAACCAACTACGCAGCCCCAAGCCCAGCAGAAGGCTCTTCCCTGCACCCCCCACTACAGCACCACTCAAGGGCAGGTCCTACACGGTCATAGCTGTCCTGATATTTTTCAGGGGACTTTGTAGGTCAGCTGAGAATTTCCTGGAATGAGCTGGTCCTTTTGTGGCACCACATTGCCATCTGCTGTCCCTGCCCTTCCCTGGCAGCCTCCCCAGCCGGCAGGTGAGCTCCAGCAGCGCAGCCGGTGCAGGCTGAACAAAGCTGTTGGAGATGCGAACAGGTCTGTGCCTCTGCAAGGTCTTTAAGGGAAAATAGAGGTAGAGAGATCTCTGCTACATACAAGATGAAGCGATGGCTTTGGGACAGAGGTAACCAGACTCAGGGGATGGCATCTGGGTCTTAATGCTGGTGGGGAAAATGGAAGATGATGCTTTTTGGGGGAGGGAAAGAAGGAAAATCAACCTAGGAAAGGGAACTTTTGCCTCAGCAGCCAGGAACACTGCCAGGAGCACAGAAAGAACAAGGCATGAAGCTGTTCCTCACCAATCCTGAGCAGCCTAAGCTGTATGCCTGCTATATATACATTAGTCCTTCCTGCAGCTCACAGGAGGAAGCAAGCAGATGGACAATGACTTATCATTGGAAAGGCTTGGATCAGCCACTTAAAAATTCAGAGTTATCCAGGAAAAAGCACGTTAGTCATCCAAACAAATAGATATGTCCCCTGGGGAGAAGGAAAATCTGGATAGCAATAGAACTGAAATAAAACCTTGAGAGAAACAAAGGCTATGAGCTTGCAGAAGAGAGAAATGGATAAAGGGAATATAAGAGCTAAGGCAACACAAAGCTGGCATAGACAGCCCTGCTAAATGCTTATTTTTTGCGTGAGTGCATTTGTAACACAGATCTCAAAGCACCAAATAAGCAGCTTTTTCAACATACAGGTCCACATATTTGTGTTCTTTTAAGCACTAATTTCCTGGCTCCAAGTTTTGCAGAGGAAGACTGAGGCCGTTGATGTGGATTCACAAACCCCAGCAGTCCACAGAGCCTCCCCAGCACTGCCTGAGCTATATACCTACCAAGACTGCCCAACAAACACACATAACCTGATAGTTTAGAGAGATTTTGACACATCCTACAAGTCTTGGGTAGTTTGGCCATGGAGTAACCCAGAAGCATACATGTGATGCAGGCAGTGTGTGACAGCAGCAGCAGACTCCTTGCAAGGTGCATGTTGACCTTCTGCACCTCAGCAGGTAGATAGGATAGGAAATTCAGGGGAAATTAAGGGCCAGGATTTAAGATCAAAATTATTAGGTCACAGAGCAGGGTGTTAAGCAATAAACAGCTTCTCTGAAGCCATTTCTTAAGAATATCCTAAAGGAAACAACCTTTCCAAGGCAGATGATGGTCTGGGTGATCTAATCATCTCTCATGTCAGGGCTGTGTTGTTCCCTTCAGTTTGCATTACAGACTACATGCAATACAAGGTGGCTAGAAATAGCACCTGCACAGCAGGATCTTCTCCCGGAGCATGTTGGTTTCCACCTGTCCAGAAATTGTTTGCCAGATCCACAGATGCAAATTCCACTTAAGTCAGATGCTATCATCTGGTTCAGCAAGAGGACACAGGGATACAGAGCTGAGATACTGTTGGTGTTTACCCTTCACAGAAGGTAGGAGAGAAGAAAGGGGGGGAAAAAACCAACCCAGAGCCACAGGAGCATTAAGTTTTGTCCCCAGGAGCACAGCAGACAACTGGATGACACTTGACAGTGAAGGACACTTCCACTAGTGCCTGCCCTGCTTCCCTCTCCTTGGTAAATGAACAAGGATGAGCTACTTATTCCTCTGGCTGCTGTTTCCCACTTCTCCAGACAGCCAGAACAGCAACAGGGCTTCAGTTTGGGAAACAAACCCAACCTAAAATCCACATGGGTATCATTCCAGCAGAGCAAGGAGAGCTCAAAAGGCTTCAGGGATTTCCAGGTGGAAATTTGGATTATTTTTAAAGCTAATGTACTGTTTTGAGAAACATGTCATTGATATGCAGTTCCTCAAAGAAAGTTAGCCAAAATTATTTTTTTCTTCATAAAGTACAACCCAGAGCCTGTTTAGGCCAGACTGGACCTCAGCCTCTCTCCATCAACAGCAATTCTTGGGTTTTCCTCTTAAAACCCTAGGAATTTAAGCACTTGAACAACAGAAACCAGAAGAAAGGTTGCACAGGTAGGGGAACTCCCATGTTTGTGTCATCAGAGGCAGAAATGTCATAGTATTAGAATGCTACAGATCATCAAGTCCAACAATCAACCTCTCATCACCGTGCTACTAACCATGTCACTAAGCACAACATCTAGATGTCTCCTGAACCCCTCCAGGGATGGTGACTCCACCACTGCCCTGGGCAGCCTGGGACAATGCCTGACCACTCTGTGTGAATAAACTTTTCCTAATATCCAATCTAACCCTCCCCTGGTGCAACTTGAGGCCATTTCTTCTTGTCCTCTCACTGGCAACCCAGGAGAAGAGACCAACCCTCATCTCACTATAACCTCCTTCCACACAGTTGTAAGACAACAAACATTTCAAATCTTCTCATCACCAAAAGCCTACAAAAACACACCTGTTTATTTAATATATTTAGTGAGAGGCTCAAGCAACATGGTGACATCCCTTAGCTCACCAAAAGTGGTCAGAGAAGAGAAAACCAAAGGTGTAGTTTGCTTCTCACTGGTGAGGAGATACCTGCCCACCTTTCAGTTATC
This sequence comes from Galbula dea, assembly GCA_013399015.1. Classification (NCBI taxonomy): domain Eukaryota; kingdom Metazoa; phylum Chordata; class Aves; order Piciformes; family Galbulidae; genus Galbula; species Galbula dea. The sequence continues at coordinate 1,328,202 of VWZX01007345.1, read as the reverse complement.
TTTAGCACTGCACAGAGGTAGGAAGTGCCACTTCCAGCTGGGTCAGCTATGGCACACCTGATGGGGAGCTCATAGCTGCTGATGCTTTCCCTCTAGCCATCACTCCAGGCAGAAGTGAAGGAACCTATCCATCAAGGCCCTTCTCTCCCTTTATTATCCAGAGGAAGCAGAACTAATTAACCACCAGCCTTCGAAGGGCCAGTTCTTTCAGCATGAGGGAGATTGTGAGAAATCAGTCTCCTGTTCCCTTCCCAGGCAGGAGCAGAAGAGCTGAGTTAGAAACCCACCAGCCTGAAGCCATGCTCTCCTCCAATTTACATGTTAATAGGAGAAGAGAGGACTTCTTGCTAAGTGCCAGGAGCTGATCAGGCTGTGCACATTCTGGGGGGCTAATAAATGCACTGACCCCTACTTTTCCCATTTTATGGAACAGTGAGGGGAGGCTGCTGAAAGAGCTCCTCTGCAGCAGTGTTCATTACACTTTCTGTGGGAAGAGGAACATGCTACAGAGAACTACCTGCTCCTGCATTTGTGGGATGGTTTAATCTACTGTTCTGAGCAGGTAATTGCATCCCAGAAGGATCTGAAGTTCTCATGCCAGCTGGAACACTGGGCTTTGTGGGGGTCACAGACAGACCTTGAGCTTTCTAGGCCACCCAGACTGCTTACAGCAATTATAAAGGCAGCAGAGCTCTACTGGGGCAGAGGGGAGAAGGCATTTGTCTGAATTGAGCTCTCTCATGTGATTAGGTCCTGCCAAGTAACTGTAACAAACTGCAGAGGAGCTCATAAGTTCTCATTTGTGCTATTTGCTCTCCCTGATCTAGCCCCGATACTGGTTGCAGTTACACTTTTAAAGTGTTTCTGCTCTTATCAAGTCCTTGTCTGCTTTCAAAAGCAGAAGAGTTCAGCAACTTGAACTTCAGTTTCCATGATGTACACAGAAGCCACATCTTGTGAGACAGAAGAGAGGCTGGAGATGACACTGGTACCTCTAGAATCAGTAGGAAAGTGAGCTATGGATCAAGCAAGAGAATTAAAGATAATGCTTCAGGAGAAAGGGAAAGCAGTTAAAGGGCTTCAAGTTGCACCAGGGGAGGTTCAGATCGGATTTTAGGAAGAACTTTTTCACCCAGAGGGTTATCAGGCATTGGCCCAGGCTGCCCAGGGCAGTGATGGAGTCACCATCCCTGGAAGGGTTCAAAAAACATACAGATGTGGTGCCTGTGCTGTCCAAGCAGGCAGCCACCCTGGATATCCATGTACTCCAAGTACCAAACACTGTAGCACTGGTAGCAGACGAATCCCTGGCTATTTGGGATCCTGAGAGAGGAAAACCACCACCACCTTGGCTGCTGTAGCTGGTCCCAGAAGAAACACTTGGAGTAGTCACTATTCGCTAAGTTTTAGTCTATTGATTTTCAAGGGCTGTGATTTACAAGCCATAGAGATGATGAAAGCTTGAAGATGTCTTGTCAGGTTTAACCAGACTGATTTTGATACCAGAAAGTTTACTAAGGACTTGGAAACTCAAAGTTCTTGGTTTCTTCCCACTCTCAACATCTCCTGCAGTTTCAGGCATATTTTCCATGGCTCCAAGCTGCTTCACTCACTACAGAGAAGCTCCTCTGAAGAGGCTGATAACAGTTTTATCCAGCAAGAGATGCTCTCTAGGGTCATAACTGCATTGAATCCAAATTATTACGGTTTGTGTTTATAAAGCTATCTGCCATAACTCCAATCTTACACCTTTAAAGTCAATTTACTGGCCTGGGTTATGCAGCTGAATACCAAAAGAGCAAGAGTCAAAGTGAAAAAAAAAAAAACAACAATTTAGCTCACAACGTGCTCATATTATCCTGACATTTTATTGACTCTCTCAAATGAAAGAAACACCAAGACCAATATCTTTATTGATTAGGTTGGTGCCCTTTCAATTCTGAAGTGATGAACAATCATATTAAGCTAGCCACATATTTATGAATCCTCTACAGCTTCATAAATTGTTATGGAGCCATGAAAGTTTACATAGATAACTAGAAATGTCAGAATACTATTACACAGGCACCATAAAAATAGAATAATACTCACTTGAATCACAAACCAGCCAAAATAAACCCCAGCACTGCTTGGATGACTTTGCCCTGGTGGCAAATTTTGGTTTTCCAGCCTTTCCTCCCTACTTGGTGACTTAGCACAGCAAGAGATTGCACAGATAGGATTTTTCCTTCCCAATGATTGATTTTTGCATTGATCAGCAATAGGGTTAGTTTTAAGGTACAGAACAAAAAGATGCAGAGGTGCAGGCGGACAAAAGACGACTACAGAGACTAACATCACCACAAGGAGAGAAGTTTCCTTTGCCAGGGAAAAAAGATGCAACAGCAATTTCCCCATTGCCTCATGGCTCCTTCTAGGATAGAAGCAATTAAGTGGTATCCTGTCCAGAAGAGACATTTGCATTGATCTCTTAGCAGAAGAGCATAAGAGAATTGAAAAGCAGCTCTGTCTGGTTATCTCCTCTTACAGACATCTACCTGGCTTCCTAAGAAAGCCATAGCTGGGCTAACACAGACCCCACACTCCAGCCCCTGTCAGATGCTCCATCTCCCATCAAACACTTCAGCTGAAAGCTCCTTAGAGCAAGAGGATTGGGAGACTGAAATATTTGTATGATCTTGGAGGGGCTGCCAAAAAAAAGAAGTCATCACCTGTTTCACACAGCATCCACCAGAAACAGGAAGGGAAACTGAAAAGGACACTTCAAGTTGTACAGATCATGGCACTTTGGGAGAGAACCCTTCTCCAAAGGGACAAGGAGAGGTAGGGAAACAGAATTACAACAGAGAGCAGCTATGTCAGTCATGCTGTGCCATTGAGTTAGGTGTACCCAGCTGTTACAACTCCAGCTGGGCAGGACATAAACAACCAAGTACCAGCAAGAAGTCAAAAAGTCAATACATTTTTAAGGTATATATACATATATATTCAGATACATCCACTATAAATGAACATGCGTAAACTGCAGTTACCCAAAACCTAATCTGGAATCCCTTCAGACTATATTACACTTCTTTGGTCACACTCCTAAACCATCTTTGCTCCATTAGAGTATTTCTAGGAACACCAAAGACATGAGAACAACCAAATCTTCCCCTGCCACAAGTGATCTGGAGGTGTGACAGTGATTAGGTGCTCAAAGCTCACCTTAAAGCTCTTCATTCCTCCAACTTTATTCTCCTAACAAACTTTTCTGCCTCCTGCGTTAGCACACAACAGCACCCTAAAGGTGTCTAGAAGGTCAGCTCAGTTAGCTCTCTCAAACGTGATGTGCTGTGCCTTGGAACCAAATCCATTAGCATCAGCCCTTGACTCCAAGCAGAGCCAAACCCTGGGGTCCCCTAAAGCTCACTGCTCCTGCAACCTGCTCTCCTCCAAAACATTTGGGTTCAAACTTCACCTCATTTCATCCAATCAGACATATCAAGAGGGAACCCAAACCACCACCTTGTTTACAACTAGAAAATACAAAGCAGCAGAGACAGAGCTGATAGATCTCAAAAAATACTGTGTATATTCTTGAGATAAGACATTCCAGCCTCTTCTCCTCTCCCACTGCCTTTGCTCCTTTAGATCAGACTTGCTATATTCTCCCTGTCTACATGAGAAGTGCATTTAATATGAATAACTGCACTAGTCACAATGAGGAACTAAACAGGCAATGCTGATAGCCCATATGTGCAGCCCAGTACATAAAGCAGCTCCAGCACCCAGAAACCACTCCCCTCCCTCTCACCAGCACAAATCTGGGTGCTGGCCTCCACAGCATCACATATGGACACAGCAGGTGGGAAACAGGAACCCAACATAACACTCAGTGCAGGGGTTGCAAATGAAACTCTGCCAGCCATAGCCCCCCAGCCCTGGAGGCAACCCAACCCTGGGGTTTCCAGAGCTCAAGTGTGTCCACAAGAGTTTCAAACCCCATTTCTATCCCTGAAAGTAATAAAAGCAATTCCTTCCTCCTGTGTGTGGATCCCAGAGCAACAGCCACACCCAAAGCTCCACCTGCACTGGCATGTGCAAGCAGAAAGCTGCAAGCTCAGCTGCAAGTGTTTAAGACCTAAGTGAAGCAAAACCTCTTTATTTGAGGGGAAAAACTACACTCACTCCTAAACATAGACCCATAACTAACTCCAGAGCTGCTAGCCATGGAAAGGATTTCTAACAAAATAAGGTTTAACTACTGTGACACCAGCTGCATGGGGCTCCTTGACCAAATCAACAACCAAAATGATTTCTTACTTTAATCTCACACTGTGCTCAGTTTGATGGCCCTAGTGTTACAGGCTAGAGCAGCCTTCAGCCTAGCACCTCACTCACCCCACAGTGTCTCAAATACCTGTTTCATTAAAAAAACCCAGATATCTCAGTTCTAGGAAGATTTATTCTCTTTTTCTCCCCTCCCTCCCCTCCTTTTTTGTTAGTTGAAGCCTGGAGAGTCTCAAACTTAACACAGGTTGGATTGGAGGTTGCAAAAGAAAGCTTAAAACAACAAAGATGAGCTAAACCAAGGCCACCACATTTTCTGTCAATCCTCATTTTTATGTTATTGAAATCAGAGATTTAAGGCTTTACCCCAAATGTTATGATCCATAAAAGAAAAGCAACAACAAAAGTGTATGAAAGTTCTGGCTGCAACCAAGAGAATTTCACCCCAAAAGCTTATTTTTAATCAAGAGAGAAAAATATGTGCTTGAAAAAAGAATTCATTTACAAAACAACAGGAGAAGTTCAAACAAGACATTAAAATACATGAAGTGGTTCAAAAGCACCCCAGAATTGACTCTGCAACATTCAATAGACACATTTCAGTTCAGGCATCTCTACAGCAAACCCCAGTTAGCATTAAATCAGACCTGGTAACACCATGCTAGAGTAAACTCTTTTTCTTTGGAACTTAAATCACTGCAAGAAGCAGAAATCTCCTACTCCCAAACCATTTTAAGGAGTATTTCTGGAACTCCAGAGGAATAACTTTGCAGGCAGGACACACAAAGCTGAGGCAGAGCTCTTCCAGGGAAAAAATAGTTGTGGCTGCACCTAGAACATACTCCCAGCCTAAACACTGCTCAATGAATCCTCTCTACTAATCAGCTCTAACATTTTCCAAGCATGCTGAATAACTAGCAGCAACCACACTGAAATCCATTTTATTTCACCCTGAAAAGGGGATTTTCTCCTTCCAAGAGAGACATTCTGCCTACAGCCAAGTAGGTGTAAGCAAAGTTACAAGTCTTTGAAAAAAACAAGCATATTTCAGCTGAAATATCTGCATTTGGGTTATTACATTTTTGATTACAACCCTCTGATAAATTTCTCTCTTGAAGCCAACAGAGCTTCCCTAAAACACCCCCAACTTAGACCCAAAGCAGCCTGAAACAACAAGAACTTGCTTACCTAGGACACAGCATCGCAAGCCAGAAAAAAAGACCTCACCAAGGACAACTGAACCTTCTCCTACCCAGGTCTCCCATGATACAGCCTCTGCTCCTAAAAAGACCCAAGCTTCGCCTATTACCACTTTTATAGCCACAGCAGCCTCAGGGTTTGCAGCTGGGCTTCATTTTGGGGTAAATTGAGCTCATCTGGGGAGTAAGATGAGCTGGCTGAGAGGCAGGTGGTGACCTTCAGGAGAACAAGCCACAAAGCAAGAGCACAAGCTACTCTGTAGGATAGTGGTTTTGGTGTTCCTCTGGATAAAACCCACAGCTCTGCCAGCAGGATGATGAAAACAAGTGCTACTCTTGTGACAGGGCTGAAGAAGGATGGAAATCACCACAAGAGAGGAGTTTGTCCCTGGAAATCACAACACCTGGGTAACCTCCTCAGTGCTGGTTGTGGCACAGCTCATGGCCAGGCAAGAGTGAGTTACGCTTTGCCTTGCCACCACTCCAGGGACTTGGTTTACTTTGAGATGACAGTGGTGGCATAAAGCAAAGCTGTATCAGATAAGGGCTTTATCAAAGTATCAGGAATGATTCTTCTCCTTCCCTCCACCACCCCCCAACATACTCTCGTTTCAGAGATTAGGGAGAATGCTTGCAGCAAGGAGCCCTGGTTGCTCAGGATCCCTCCATCTGATATCCCTCAGATACACACAGGGAGATGTTTCCTACCCAGGATGAGCTGCCTAACTCAGGCCTTCAGAGGGTTTTTGCTAGCAAGGCACCTAAATCCTTCTGGAGATTTAACCCTCAACATCCTAATTAAAGAAGCAGCTGCTTTTTATGGCCTCATGGCAGCTTGGAATCCTCTTTCTTAGTTATCTAAACCAGCTGCTCTTCTGATTAGAGCATTTATTCTCTCTTATAGCAGTGTCAAACTGCAGCACAAACAGGAGACACTTAGCTGCACAAAATAAATCTGTGCTAAGTAGAAGCAGGAGTGAAACAGAACAAAAATATTTGGGCATTTTTGTGCTACATAATGAGACAAAGCACATCCTCAATCACTTCATTCACTCTTCTTCTGACATGGCATGAAGAAAGGAAGAAAGGCATTTTTAAAAGGGGTTTTTTTCCTACTTCAAAACTTACCACAAAATATTTTGCTTCAGTTAAGTTGTTGCAGCAGAATGATTCACAGAAGTACCTCATAGCAGTGAGGCTGCAAATGCCATTGAAAGAAAACCAATAAATATATATATATGACCTTTTAAACTGCAAAATGCCTTGAATTCAAGTTGCTTAGCCAAATGGTTTAGAAGCAGCCAGGAAAGGGTAAAGCCCAGGCTGCACCTGGCCAGACCCAGCCAAACAGCAGCTTTGTCCATCTCCTCCTGCAGATCTTCTGTGTTTAAAGCTCTGAACTCCTCTGAGAATGGAGGTTTCACATGGTCTTTGAAAGACTCCAAAATTCCTACTTAGGTACCAGCTCTCTGAGGCTCTGCTGGTAAAAGGAGGAGGTGTGTACCTTGGTTGGTGTTGAAAATTTCAGCTGATTGGGGGTAATTTTGGAGCCCAGCTGTGGCTTGATCTGATGAAAGGTACTTGTTTAACAAACAACACATGGTTTGGCCAAGATACCGCAGTGGAAATAAAAATGAAGGTAGAGAACCAGTATTTTTTAGGCATTATTGCTAATTTAATGTGATATTCAAGATAACTGCCTATCTACAAAGAGCCACATTTATCCAGCTCACCCCTCCCTGTGTTTAACACACTTGACTTTGCAAGCTTGATGTACTTTAATTCAATTTAAAATAAAAATACCTGCCTTCAAAAGAAACATCAACACCTTAAATGAAACTAAAAGTACCACTGGCACCTCTAGAGACCCTGAGAAACTTAGGAATAAGAAGGAGCTGTGTATTATTGCAGGAGTTTTTACACATGCCTCTTGCTTTCCCCAGCAGGGTTTCAGGCTGAAATCTTTTCCACTGGTATTTGGTAAGTGAGAAAATACATCCTTAGCCCAGGAGGCAGCACAATCTGCCACTGCAGCTCTCCCATATCCATGCCAGGGGTTTAGGAACCAGTGCATCCCATGTTCTTCCCCAGGACCTGTGAGTCTGGACCTTCGCACAGCCTCACTTATAGAGTCATAGAATTGTTAAGATTGGAAAAGGTTTTCAATCCCTCCAGGGCTGGTGACTCCAACACTGCCCTGGGCTGCCTGGGCCAGGGCTCTGACACTCTCCCAGCAAACAAGTTTCTTCTCCTGTTCAGATGGAACCTCCTGGGTTCCAGTTTGTGCCCAGTGCTCCTTGACTTGTTCCTAGTCTGGTCTCATCCTAGTGCCACTGAAGGCTAACTATGGGGCTTGAGTTTTATTTCTGAAGAAAAGAGAGTGATTGGAACTATTTTCTGTCACAGTTAGTATGCCAAAGGTAAAGTCACTGCTGTGAGAGAAGGAGCATTAAGAAGGAAACACATCCAGTCTGACATCCAGGGATTATTTAAAGTCACACATTTATTTCACAAGATTCAGTCCCACTTTGGTAAACCAGCTTTTTAAATCCAGGCTCACATGGCCACAGGGCTATCACATAGCCTTAGGATTTTGTGAGTGCCAAAGCCTGCTCCTGGCCACCTCCTCCTCACCCCCACAGGTGAAGTCCAACCCTCCAGCATCAGCTGAATCAGTGGTCCAGAAGCTGGGTGTTTCTGAGTAGCCCAGCAAGGTAGATCATGCATCTCTCAGTTCCCATTGAAAGTTTGAGATATTTTTACCTAAGGCCAAGAGTTTGGATATTTTTACTCTGAACAAATAGCTCTAAAGCTCTTTTAGACAAACCTTTCTATAATTCAGGACCAGGTCTAGAGTTCTAGGTAATACTGATTCAATGATACAGTAACTTCATATCTTTTCATGTGATTTCAAGAAACCTACTACTCATCCTCATATCTGATTGAGCTCTATAAATCAAACCCTGCAATCTTTACCCAAACCAGTGGTTATCTGCTGTCCAGAGGAGTTTTGACCATGTAAGGACTGCAGGAGCTGGATGGACTAAAATCACAGTCAGCCAATGAGTTGCATTACATCATTTGAATAGGCTGATGGCAAACCTGAAGTCTGTGATGTGAAATCTCCTCCCCATGCTGGGCCTGTTGGAGTTTGGACAACGGTTTCCCTTAGCCATCACCCACCTGCACAAAGGAGGTGCCACTTCTTGTGGCTGCTAATTAAAACTAACAGAATCTCAGAATCACAGAATGTTAGAGGTTGGAAGGGACCTCTGGAAATCATCTAGTCCAACCCCCCTTGTCAGAGCAGGCTCTCCTACAGCATGTTGCACAGGATGGCATCCAGGCAGGTTTTGAAAGTCTCCAGAGATGGAGATTCCACCACCTCCCCAGGCAGTCTGTTGCAGCGCTCCACCACCCTCAAAGGAAAGAAGTTCCTCCTTACGGTTAGATGGAACTTTCTGGGTTCCAGTTTGTGCCTGTTCCCTCTTGTCCTGTCCCTGGGCACCACAGAGAAAAGCCTGGCCCCAGGCTCTTGCCAGCCACCCAGGAAGCATTGCTAAGCATTGATAAGTTCCCCCCTTAGTCTTCTCCTCTCCAGGCTAAACTCCTCTACAGCAAATACAAACGTTTTTGTTAAAGATCACAAAACCTAGTAGCTAACCCAACACTCTAAAGTGATGCTGGTTTCTCCCCTCACAAGCAGAGGGAAAGACATGTTCCTCAACACCATCTTTGCCCTTTAATGCTAGAGGAGGATCTCAAAGCCATCAGGATACAGAAGGAAGCCTGTAAAGACGCTGTCATCCTCAGCACTGACATAGACCCCGTTCCAGTCCCGAGCAACCTCCAGCCACACCTGGTCACCCGCACTCAGCTTCAGGATGGTCAGGAAGGATGCTTGGTCGATCTCCTGGCCGTAGATTGTCTCCCTGGCTCTGGCCACCTTCCTGCTGCGGGCGACGAGGCTGACGCGCGCCGGACGCCCTCTCACCGTCAGATGGTAGGCGAAGACGTAGGCCCCGGGCACGCTGCAGTTGAACTTCCCAGTGGAAGGGTTGTAATCTTCTTGGTCATTGTACAGGATCTTGTCAAATTTAATGGGGACGTTGGGGGGAGGGAAAGGCTTGGACAAGCCGGCGCTGAACGCTGATCGCAGGAGCTTGGTGGTGTCCCCTCGAGCACCCTTGGGCCCACGAGAGCCTTTCTTCCCCGGGGCTCCTCGGCTGCCCTTGCTGCCAGCAGCCCCCTTGGGCCCAGAAGGTCCCATTGCACCAGCAGGTCCTAAGTCCCCTTTTTCACCCTTACTTCCTCTCTCACCCTTTTCTCCCTGCTTTCCATCCACCCCTTGCAGACCCTCAACCCCCATCTCCCCTTTACTCCCCTTTTCTCCCTTGGTTCCCCCTTCCCCTCTTTCTCCCTTTGCACCTCTCCCCCCTGGCTCCCCACAGTAGCCCTTCTCCCCTGTGTCTCCCTTTTCCCCTTTGCCACCCTGCCCTCCATCCACTCCTGGCTCTCCAGCATCCCCCTTATCTCCCTTATCTCCTTTGGTCCCATTCTCACAGGCGTCCCCTTTGGATCCCTTTTGTCCTTTCAGCCCAGGGAAGCCATAGTTGCCTTTATTGCCTTTTACTCCAGCTTCACCTAGGAAAAGGGCAAAGTAGGGGGGAAAAAAGAATAAGAACATTAGTACTGGGTTGCTTTGGAGCTGGAGAAACATCACCAGAAGGAAAGGGGAAGGTCAGCCTGGTATTCCTGGATTTCCCAGCCCCTATTACATACCTTGCTGCCCAGGTTTCCCTGGATAACCGGGGTTCCCGCTTACTCCTCGCTCACCTTGGTCCCCTTTGGCTCCTAGGACATTTCACCATTAACACACTGTTGGTGGTGGTGGCTGTAGCACAGCAGTCATTACACAGGAGATAACTGGTACCTTTTTGCACGTGTCCCTCACTTCATTAAGGAAACAGAGATGAGCAATGTGTGTTTTCAGGAAATGCCTTCAGGAACCTCTGCTGAATCTCACAGGACCAAGGACCATCACACAGATAACTGCACCTCCCTCAGATGTTGGATTTCTGACCCTAATCAGCCCCTGGGTGGAAGGTGGTTGCTGCTGTTTCATGGCAAGATGGAGAAGATGACAGCTCTCACTCCAGGATGGCCAAAAAGTCTGGTTCAAGAAGTAAATCAAAACCTAAGAGTCTGCACTGACTGAACTGCAGAGCACACTGCTGCTGATACCCTTATTGTCAGCTTTGCTCTGTGTTTCTTCATAACCAAAAGCAGCCACAGGTTCCTGCCAGTGGTGGGTGGCAGCAGGAAGGAGCTGCTCTAAGCCTGAAATGAAGGGCAGGGTTTCCTTTTGGTTACTACTGATGGATAATAATTGTTCTCCATCTTAGCTGAAATAATTTCACCTGAGATACTTAGATTGAAATGCAGCTTCCACACCTGCACTTAGTTTCCAAGGTGGTTTTTTTTTCCTCCTTACATCTCTAATGCACAGCAAATTGAACTCAGTTTTCCAACTCTCATTCAGAGCAAGGAGTTTGGATTGAGATCTTTCTGAGCAGCTGTTCTTGTACCACCTGCACATACACTACCACCACCTGAGTTATTATCCCTGCCCTAACACCAGCTCCATCTATCAAGGTGTCAATCCATATCAGCATATTCCATTGCCTTTGAAAACTGTTTTTTTCCCATGGTTTTGTAGCATTAAATGAGGACAACAGCATTTATTTTTGCAATGAGCAGTTAGTTTGCTTTACCTCTTTCTCCTTTAGAACCTTTTGGACCCTGAGGACCTGGGGCTCCTGGCACACCTTGCAGACCAGCATCTCCCTTTTCCCCCTTGGGACCTTTAATATAATCACATCAAGAAAATCATCTTAGTAACTCAAAGGTTTTAGCTTGATAAAGAAAATTTGCAATAATAGCTAAGCACCATGGCACTGAGGAATGCATATAAGGCAAACTCTGTCTCCAACACCCTGGGAAGAGCTGGCTATTTTATTTGGCATCCTATAACCAATGCAAAGAAGAAGGGAGACAGACAGCTCTGGCCTGAGCCCTGTTCCCCTACACCTTACAGACACTGCAGATGAAAGGTGAAGAGTGGCAGGGGCAAGGCCGCCGGGCTCATGGTGAGGTTAGTGGGGTGCATGCTCACAGGTCCTCTGCTCACGCACACAGCTCCCCAAGCTTTGCTTTTCAGCTCCTGCAATCCTCAAACCTTACAATTTTGCTTTTCCCTCTTGGCTGCAGTTAAAGACCTTTTTAAAACCAACTTTCAGCTGCCTGAGAGCCACAGGAGCTCGAGCATTCATAAAATATCAGAATTAATCTGTCCTTAATATTTGAGGGCATCTAAGGAGCTCCCCTTGTTTCAGAATTGCCCCTCTCCTTCAGAAAAGGTCTTTAAGTGGAACCTGGCAGACAGCTCCATGCTGCAGAAAGGATGGGTTGAAAGGCAAGCAGGTTCCTTTTTCATCCACTTGGCAATCTAGAGACTCCCAGGGAAAGTCCAACAGCAGTTTCAATCAGCACAACACAACCCATCTGACACCAGGCCCTTTCTGTCAGTGCTCAAGAGACCCAAGTGCAAACTCTCTCTGCAGCCACTGTAATTTCCATTAGCCAATCCCTCCTGAGCTATGACAAGGGAAAATCCCTTGAGTACATTGTATTAAAAGGAAATTATTGCATGATTTTACCACCTTTCCTCAGATGAATAGTTTCCATCTCCAATATTAGTGCTATTAAAGTGAACATTTGCAGACTAATGCACTATTCATTACAGCAGCACTAGAATTAGATGCTCTCTAGATATGTGTTTCAGCAGCAGCAAGATGAGACAAAAATATGTCTTACAAAATATTTAGGTGCTCTGTACAGGGGTATCTCTTGTGGGAGCAAGTCTTTCTTTCAAACTTTGAACCCAGAATTATTTTTGTATTTAACTTTCTCTTTTCCAGGGAGGAAAAAACAATAAATCCAAGAAAGAGAGGCTTTGGTCATAAACCTTCAGCAAAGAAACAAAACTGCTTGCAGGGAGCTTTGAGGGTGATGAAACCATGGCTGAAGGAATGTGAAAGTAAATCTGTGACTCCCAGGGGTCAGATACAGGACAAAGAATCAGAGTGTGGCCATGTAGGGAACTAGGCAGCCAGCATGGACCAAGAAGGGAGTGCCATGGGGAGGAAGCTCCTTTTTGGGGCTTTCCCACTCATACTGGTGTTTGACAACTTGGGGAATGTGGCTAGCATGGGTTTTTTTGTTCTGGCTTTACACTGGGTAGGATCACATCCAACATTTGCTGCACAAATCTTGAAGGGAAAGCAGGAGAGTCCTTGATGCTCCTTGAAAGGCATCCCCATACCTGGGGGTCCTGGCTCCCCTGGCTGCCCCCGGAGCCCCGTGGCAGATGGGCAGCAGTCACAGCAGTTGAAGAAGTAATCGGCTGCGTCGAGTGTGTAGTTGTCGAAGGGGAAGAGCGTGGTGGCCCCTTGGGCCCCAGAGCTGGAGTGGGGCAGCTCAGCTCTGCCTGGTGCTGCTGGGAATGGGGTGAGGGGGGTGGGAGAAGCATCTTTGCCCACCAGCTGGAAGGGCTTTGTCTTCGTGTACTTCACATCTGGGGTCACCTTCATTCCTGCATGCACGGTGGTGACAATCAGCAGCAGAAAGGCTGAGGTGGACCCCAGTGAGCTCCACATGTTGGCAGCTGTAGGAAAAGACAAATGCAATCATTCATGGCTGCACAACACCCTCTCCATTCACATGTTCCCCACAAAGCCAGAAGGCCTGTGCAAGTAGTCTCAGCTACATGTGGACACCTGCTTGGAGGACCACATTACAAAGCCTCACCTTTTATAGGGAAAGTAAAGCAATGCTAGTAAAACTTCCTGCCTGCTCATCCCTATTGAGCATCACCCTAACAAACACCTGCCTTCCAACTGCTTCTGTGTCCTGGTTTCAGCTGGAACAGAACTCATTCTGCTCAGGGATTTCCCTTCCCAGCTCAGGCTCTGCTCAGGGCTGCACTTGCTGCAGCTCCCAGCATCTTCTCCCAGACAGTCTCTACTGCTAGCACTGATAACACTCCATGGGCACAGTTCCTACCAAGGCTTGGGCTGCAGAAAGGCTCTGCCTTAGCCTTGCTCCTCTGCACAACAAGGGCACTGCTACGTCTTGTGTCCCACCTCGAGCTGCAGGAAGGCAGAGGTGGCAGCTGCAGGGAGGAGGGGCCAGGAGAGGTGACCCTCAGCTGCCCAACAAGGGATTCCAGCCCATGGATGTCATAGGCAGGGTAAAGCTGAGGGATCACAAGGGTCAGGCTCCTCTTCAGTGGCTGGTGTCTGAGGAGGACTCTGTCTGTTCTGCCTTTGATCCTGATCTCTGTGTTTCTGAATCCATTTCTGGAATCCTATCCTCCTGACTCCAGTTCCCATCTGCTGCTGAGTCCAGCCTGGGACTTCCCCAGTGTTGCCACAGCATCAATGGTGACACTGACAGAATTGCCATGCAGGGTTTGTGTTTCATGTTGGTTTGTATCTGTTTGTATCTATTTCATGTTATTGTTATTATTTCCATTGAAACTGTTTCAGTTTCCTTTCCCAACCCATCAGCCTCTCTCCCTTATTCCCTTTCTCTCCCCTTTGGGAAGCAGAGGGGTTCAGAGAGAGCACCTGGCACTGTCTAGTGTCCAGCCCAGCCCTGACCCTTGAGATCCTGCAAACTGTGGTTGAAAGTGCTCCCCCAGGTATCAACAGAAGTTGAAGAGACTAACAGAGAGTGACAGGATCACTAGGATACATGATGTCTCTCTTCCAAGTGCATAATTAGGGAAAATTGAGTGAGGATTTCAGAATCCAACACAACTGCATATGAGAAAAAGTTTTGCTGTAAAAGAATAAATGGGAACAAAATGAAGCATGAAGTGCTCTAAAGTTTTTATGTTGATTTTTTTCCTTGCTGATTGATGTTCTGGACTTGCATATTCTTTCAGGGTTCAACTTTCAGATTCATTCTTTTTCTGTTTAAAATGTTGGTTGAGCTCAACCAGGAAGAAAGAACAAAGTAAGGAGCACACAGTTATTCCTATAGGACAGGGGATGCCTCTCAGATTACTTTTCATATAAAGCATCTTTGTTTCTTTTTTAAAGCAGTGTACTGACCTGTAAATACAAACAGAACAGACTCCCTTTTCTCCTGAACCTGTAACCTAACCTTCCCTAGCAGCTAAGGCACCACATTCCATCAAAAATCTCCACAGAAACACTGACTACCCTTAAAATCCAGGAGGTCTGACTCAAAGTCAGGTATGTGGGGACTGGATTATAATCTTTCCAGCTTCAAGAATTCCATTTTAGAGGAAAAAGCCATGGTGCTTTTCCTCCATTTTTACACAAACCCAAATCATTGAATGAACAATTTCTTATCCACACAGAATCCTTTGTGATCACTGCTACCCAGTGCTGCTGCCCAACCCATTTGGCTCCAGGAAAGGATAAATTCTCCCAGCTCCATGCATGTGTCACATTAGAACAGGAAACCAGGCAGAGATTTTTGTCATAGGTTCATATTTGCTCCCAAGCAGCCCTTGCCAATCTCACCATGAAGTGTTTAACTCTGAGGTGGCTGCACTCAGCACAGGCAGGCAGAGAAGAGCCAGACCTTAGAGCCAGCAGAAAGGATGCAGCCACAGTCACAGAGAAGGTCTCCTGCTGCCTAGGAAGGGAGAAAAAAACCCACCAAATTGTCCTTTGGAAGAATATACTCCTGCAGGAGTGTTTGCCACTGCTGGAGACAGCTAAATAAACTCAATGTCCACATGCCTGAAGCCAGCAGCAGAGAAACTGTGACTTTAGAGACCTAGTAACTTCCTGGGGGAAAAGGCAAATCAGTTTTCAAATCAAAATCATTTCTCTTACTGGCACAAATCACCTCTGCAACAGGCTCTAAATGCAGACACTCCCCAGAGTGATGAATTCCATCCAATTCTAGAAAGATAGCACTAATAAAAATTATACCTTACCAGCCTACTTAGGAAACAAATCACTCAGAGCAAGGAATCATTTTCCTTACAATGGGCAACACTGTTCCTAAATTATTCCCAAATACAGACATGCATTTTAATACGTGACATTTTCAGCTGCTTTGTTACATTAGCTCCCCACCCCTGATCCCCAAATCATCCCTTTGTATCCCCCCACTAGGAAAGGTTATGATTCACACAAACCATGAAGAATTCAACTTTGCTGCAGTAACATCCCATAGATCTGTATTTAATTGGATCTAAAGATCTAGTAACTGGTAGCATCTGTTCCGTAGCAGCATTGGAATAATACACTTTTGCTTTTGTTGAGTTCCTAAATTCATAATAGTTAGATATTATAGTGCTTAGATATGATGGTATTTAGATATTGTAGTATTTGGATATTACAGTATTTAGATATTATAGTATTTAGATATTATAATATTTAGCTACTATAGCATTTGGTTATTACAGTATTTAACTACTGGGCTACTTAACCCCAGTCTCCCAGCACTAAATACCAAGGAGATGACTGCACTTTCTGTCCTTTAATTCTTTCAAGTTCTGCTACAAGGGATGAAAAATCTACTCCTCACACAGCTATACATTCATTACAGACAAGAACTTGAAGTCAAATTCCATTGCCATTATGTCTTCAATCCCAGGCCTTCACTGCAAACATCCCTCCTGAAGGCTAAGAGACCAGTGGGTGTCATCTCCTACCTTCTCCACGGTCCTGCTCCCAGGAGGACCCCCCCTCAAAGGCACTTTGGAAAAGACAATCTGATTTTCAGAAAGAATCAGATTTTATTCCTCTGCCAGCTGCTCCCCTGGCCAATGAGATCCTGCAGAGTGTGGGGAGAAGGAGGATTGGCAAAGTCTCCTGAAAGGAGCAAGGTGAGACTGAAACCTGAGGAAATTCCAACCCTTTCCCCATGCTTGGATGCTGCTCTTCACATGGGACTTTTTTGGCTCCTTCCCCAACCCCAGTTTTTAGGGCTTTAGGGACGCTCCTCTTTCAATTCCCAGCATCATCTTTTGGTCCCATCAGACTCAGAAGGAATTTATCCATTTTCTTCAGCAGGGTCCAGGTTTTTCTCTCTTGGGTTCAGTGTGCAGGGTCTGGCACCGTGTTCCTCTCCTGGAGCTGGGAGTTTAGAAAGGGTAAAAAAGAAACTCCAGAGAGAGCTGGATGGGACCAGGAGTGCCTGTGTCTGCAAGGAAATGCACTGAAAGGGGAATTCACCCTCACATCCAGGCTCTCCTAGGCTTAATGCAGAGATGGAGCAAGCAAATGCTTTCTCCTCCCTCCACCTCCAGCACAGAGCAGGGCAGCAAAGAAAAACCTGCTGGGAAAAGGAACAAATCCATCCCAGGAGGTTTGCTATGGTGCTGTTCTTATAGGAACTGATAACCTCTCTGGATTTCACAAGCTACTTGATTCTCCTCACTCTTTCCCAGCAATCACAGCACTCCTTTCCTTCCCCAGTGACCTTAAAATGGGGCCAGTGTTTATTCTTAGCTTTCCCAAGCCTGTTCAGGGTGCAGGACAAAATGCAGCAATGTGAGGCTGCATTTCATCACCTTGTCTTGGTGAAATATGAGCAAAGAAACCATCTCACTGAATCAGTCTGGATTTACCACACACCAGGACACTCAGAGCTCAGCTGCTGGAGAAGAAGAGCTGCTTGTTTCCAGCAGGCTGGAGAAAACAATCAATTCTCCTTTAATATAAGTGGAGAGAATTGTAATCACAGAATCACTAAGGGTGGAAGAGGCCTCTAAGAACATCAAGTCCAACCATCAGCCTATCACCACCATGTCCCTAAGTACCACATTAGATGTTTTTTAAACACCTGCAGGGATGGAGACTCCAGCACTGCCCTGGGCAGCCTGGACCAATGCCTAACAACTCTTCCAGCAAAGAAATTTTTCCTAATATCCAACATTAACTTCCCCTGCTGCAACTTGAGGTCATTTCCTCTTGTCCTCTCACTGGTAACCTGGGAGAAGACACCAACCCCCATCTCGCTAGAACCTCCTTTCAGGGAGTTGTAGACCTCCCTGATTTATTTGCCACCACCCTTCCCTACACTGTTTTCAGCAATAAAGAGCTGATTAAGAAAAGTTTATTACTAAGCATACCAGGCTAGACTGATCCCAAAGAATCCAGACTCTTCTAAAGAAATCAGTTAGGACTTTTGCAGAGAGATGCTCTAACCCCATGTAGAACATGGGCTGGTCACAGCTCCTGTACCATCACTCCCTGATGCTCACTCATAGTGCTGAAAACAGAGGTGGATCCTGAATTTAAACAGTGCTTTTTAAAACACTGATAACTCTTTTCAATCCTGTACTTGGGCTTGATGTTTGAAGTTAAAAATACTTGTGTCTTCAGTAGTTGTATTTCTGACAATGGACACAGGAGTTGAAGATAAAAGACACTCAGACCAATTCTGATAAAATCCTCATTCTGATCTCAACTCAGGACACTTCATTAGCAACAGAAGTTATTTCACAGGGGAAGATCAACTGCATTTACAGGATTGCCTCCATACTCACCAAAGCTCCCTTGACCTGCTGCTCACACTCTTCTTCATGCACCCCAGCAGACCACTGGCCTTCTTGGCCTTGAGGGCACATTGCTGGCTCATGGTGAACTTGTTGCCCACCAGCGCTCCCAGGTCCTTCTCCACAGAGCTGCTTTCCAGCAGGTCAGGCCCTAACCTGTCCTGGTCCATGGGATCATTCCTCCCCAGGGGCAGACTCTACAACTGCCCTTGTTGAACTTCATTAATGCTTGGCTTCAGAAAAATTTTGCCATAGGGATTCCCACTGAGGGCAAAGGAATAAACTGATCTTCCTGTAAAATCAGTATCATTGCATTTAGTGTTATTAAGATTTGGATATCATGGGGAAAATAAGCTGAGAAGAAAAACTGCATTAGTCTATGCCCATCTATCCCACAAACCCTACACCATATGTTGTTTCCAATTCCCTAAGTCTGCAGGATGGCAGTGAGCTGACACCTCAAGACAGATTTATTGCACTTTAAATTATAATGGCTAGAAGGATCCAAAATCTAATATTTCCCATAAATAAAAACTCAGGGAGTTATTTAGGACTATAAAAACTTCATGATACCCATTACATTCTATCAAGTCAATCACTCTAAGAGTCCTTAAACTGATATTTAAAACACCAGTACCATATCCTTCTTTATGTGGGAGGCTGGAATTCCAGCACATGAGTTGCTGTAGCAGGTCAGGCTGATCTCCTACTCTGGTGATGATCTTTGAAGCCCTTTAGGAGTGTCAGTGCCTTTGCAAATGAATGCACTCCCCATGCACTGAACCACTGCAGTAGGAACAGAATGTGGCTCTTCTCCAAGCCCTGCTCTGAGACATGGATCTCCTTTGTCAGGACCTACAGGTGCCTCTGCTCTTGCCTAAGAAAAATCCATTGTGCTTGTCTGGAAACTCTAGCCAGCCAAAGGTAAAAAGCTATCAAGTTACCTGGTTCCCCTGTTTCACCCTGGTCTCCCTTTGTGTGTTGGGCTCAGGATGTCACCAAAACCCTGGGTTTTTTGGTGTACTGCTGTTTTTCTCCAGTGTGTTTAAGAAACAAAATAGTCCTCAAGAGCCATGCCTTTACTAATAGCAAGAGGTGGGAGTGTTTCCCTCCCTGTCTCCAGTACCACTTTCAAGGAAGATGATATTTGTTGGGGGGATCACAAATGCCAGGCTGGTTGGTGACAGCAGCTTGTCCTTTTGGGGTGAGGGTTCTTAGCCTCTCTACCAGCCACATACTGTGGCTGAGGAGGTCAAAGCAAACTAGGGACCCCCTGAGGGCCATCAACTGGGACCACTTTGGTGGCGTATGTCCCCAGACTGGGTCAGCACAGACAGCAGGTGCCTGTGGCAGGTCCCCTGCTCCTGGTCCTCATCCCCCTTCCTGGTATCATACAATCACAGAATGGTTTGAGTCTGGCACTCCAATTCCAGACTTGGCAGCTATACTCATGAGCAGCCCCAAATTTGAGCATTGTCCTGGTTTCAGCTGGAACAGAACTCATTCTGCTCAGGGATTTCCCTTCCCAGCTCAGGCTCTGCTCAGGGCTGCACTTGCTGCAGCTCCCAGCATCTTCTCCCAGACAGTCTCTACTGCTAGCACCGACAACACTCCATGGGCACAGTTCCTACCAAGGCTTGGGCTGCAGAAAGGCTCTGCCTTAGCCTTGCTCCTCTGCACAACAAGGGCACTGCTACATCTTGTGTCCCACCTCGAGCTGCAGGAAGGCAGAGGTGGCAGCTGCAGGGAGGAGGGGCCAGGAGAGGTGACCCTCAGCTGCCCAACAAGGGATTCCAGCCCATGGATGTCATAGGCAGGGTAAAGCTCAGGGGTCACAAGGGTCAGGCTCCTCTTCAGTGGCTGGTGTCTGAGGAGGACTCTGTCTGTTCTGCCTTTGATCCTGATCTCTGTGTTTCTGAATCCATTTCCAGAATCCTATCCTCCTGACTCCAGTTCCCATCTGCTGCTGAGTCCAGCCTGGGACTTCCCCAGTGTTGCCACAGCATCAATGGTGACACTGACAGAATTGCCATGCAGGGTTTGTGTTTCATGTTGGTTTGTATCTGTTTGTATCTATTTCATGTTATTGTTATTATTTCCATTGAAACTGTTTCAGTTTCCTTTCCCAACCCATCAGCCTCTCTCCCTTATTCCGTTTCTCTCCCCTTTGGGAAGCAGAGGGGTTCAGAGAGAGCACCTGGCACTGTCTAGTGTCCAGCCCAGCCCTGACCCTTGCCAAGGCTCTTTCAGGAAACAGGCAATTTCTCACTTTTCCTTTTCAAAGACCCCACAGGCCCAGAAAGGCCAAATCCCCGAAGTTCATCATGTAGTCAAAGATTGTGATCCACCATTGTTTAAAAACTCATATTATTCAAAGCTTTTAATATTTGGGTTTGTTAGGTGTTTGTTTTAACCAAGCAGAAAGGATATGGCCGCAGAGCTGCTCTTCTACTTGGGTCAGGTGCGATTATTCCCATACATAAAAAGTTCCACAGACAAATAAAATTGCCTTTGTTTGCTGCCAAGCGAGGATTTTTTGGTACCATTAAAACAGGCAACATTTACCAAAGGTGTATCTGGAGATCCCTAACACCACAGCAGCCTAGTAATCAGCAAAAGGCAGGTGGTGATTTCTAAGACCCTTCATGCCAGCACTGTGAATTAAGCCAAATATTATCACTTTCCATCTAATTAGTTCACAGAGGGTCTCTGTAGCTCCACACACTTGCCACTTTCCCTTCTGAAAGACAGAATTTGATTGATTTTATGCCTACACACCTTTTTTGGAAGGGAGATGTAGAAGCAAGAAGCAAGTCAGGCACCCATACTGCCAACCCTTGCAGTTTTGTCAGGAACTGAGGCTGTTTAGTCCTCTTAAAGCTTAATCGCTTAAACCTTTGTGATAGCAGAAAAATTGCAGATTTCCTTTTAAAAGAAGTCAGTTCTGAGCCTTGTGTTGAAAGGGCTCAGACTCCAGGAGGGAAATGACAATAATCCCAAATGTGATTAGCCATCAACTTTTCCAGACTGATCATTGGAGAAGAAATGACTCAGAGCTTGTAATACTTAAGGGACATCAACCTGGTAACTAGAACCATTTCTACACAAGTCCTGGATCTGATTTTGGAGTCATACTGTGCCTTTGTCAGTGTTAAGATGTATATGGATGAACAGCATCAGCTAAAAGAGGAGGATTCTGGACTTAGTGATGGACTCAGCCCCGTCCTAGTCCTCAGCTACTCCACCAGGCTTCTCATGATCATTGAGTTTAACCAAAGGCTATGCTGAAGCTGCACCTGCCCAAGAGATGGCAATGTCTCACTGTCAGACACAGCTTGGCCAAGGCAAAGAGCTTTGCAGGAGCAAAATCTTTTATCCTCACCTTATTAATCCACACTAATCTATTTCAATATTGTGCAAACCAGTCAGCCTGAAACTACCCAAGTTAATAAGCAGCTTAGAAAACAAAGTGTTTCTAGATCCCCACAACAGCAAAGGGGACTCCGCAGAATCTTGTCCTGCTCCTCTGGGGCACGATGGGGACAGGCAGTGACTCAGACTCTTTGCAGGTTGTTTTATATGGGGAGGTGTTGCAACATCCCTTGGAAATAAGGAAATGGAAATACCAACTTTCCTTTCACCCAAATTCTACTTTGCTCTAGCAAAGATATGTCTGGTAATAAATCCAGGGCAGAGCACAGGTCACAGTGCTTTAGAGTAATGCAAACTTAAAATCATAAGAGGAAGCAAAAAATCTGGGAACAGAATCGTTTCTGTGCCTGTTGGACTCCGAAACTGTTGTGAGTTTATAGCATTTATCAAATTAATAAGCAACAGAGAGGGAGAAAATTGGGGTTTTCTGACATGCAAACTAGAGGCAAAGGGGTTTGGATCAGCACTGAAGTCAGAGGAAAGATTCCCACTGCTTGCTTTGGAACAGACACCTAATGTCCATGCAAGGTGAAAATTACCTGCCCTGGATACACAACTTCCCATTTAATGACAGGGGAGAGGCAGTGTGAGGAGAACATCTTGCTCTGGGGCTTATTTCACACCTCAGCACGCTCAGAGATGAGCTGTAGAAGCAGTGAGACACACATTGTGTTTGCAGCTCCCAAAAAGCATCCCATGGTCTCCAATGTGGTGGCTGCAGCTGCTGGTGTGGGGCTGGAAGAGAAACTTCTGGCTCTGCCACACCTCTGAACCTGAGGGAATGGCATGAAGCTGTGCCAGGGGAGGGTTAGCTTGGATATTAGGGGAAAGCTTCTTCATCCAGAGGGTGGTGGAGCACTGCAACAGGCTCCTAGGGCAGTTATCACACCACCAAGCCTGCCAGAATTCAAGAAGCTTTTGGGCAAGGCCCTCAGACACATGGGGTGATTTTGGGGGCTGTCCTGTGTATAGACAGGAGCTGGACTGGATGATCCTGGTGGGTTCCTTCCAGTTCAGGAGATTCTATGATTCCATGGCATGGGATTTTCACAGGTATCTCATGGTCATACTCCCAGCCACCAAAACTTCACCCACCTTTCTCCCACACATATTTATCCTAATGACCTCTGAAGATGCCCTGCAAGGAGACACTATGCAAAATTCTCCACCTCCTCAACACCTCACCCAGCACCAGCAAAGATACCTCCAGAAGAATAATACAGGATAAATGGATAATAATAATAAGAAGAAATTATAATAATAGAAGACGGTGAATTGTGTAGATCTTGCAATAATGGCAAGAGCAGAGTCACCTCCTTTCCATCTCCCACAACAGGCCTTGAAAGTAAAATATGCCACAGTGGGAAGGACTTCTACAGCAGTAGGTGTTGTTTGCAAGGTGACAGACCCTGTTTTGGACTCCAGGTGTGGTGCCAAGCTTTGCCATATGCCAGCCCTCATGATGAAATGTCACATACTTTGATAAGCAGAGCTGAGAGACAAAGAAGGGAGTCCCCACGCTGGTAGGAGCAGCTGTGAAGAAACAGGGAAGAGGAGGCAGAAGGTGGGATGGAGGAGGAGAAAAGCAAGAGCTGCACAAAACGTGCAGAAGTGCTGCTGCAGCCAGAGGCTGAGCACAAGAGGGCACTCCGAGTGCTCCCAACGGCCCTGCCAGGGATGGTTTTACAGCGTCCAAAGGTGAAGAACAAACGTCCCAGCCCGAAGCCTTAATCACCCCCACAGACCATTAGGGGAAAGCTTCTCATGAATAATACAGGATAAATGGTCCTCAGCATCCTGCAACCATCCTCAGCATCCTGCTCCCCATCCTCAGCACCCTGCTCCTCATCCTCAGCACCCTGCTCCTCATCCTCAGCATCCTGCTCCATCCAGGACAAACACAACAGGAGACAACAAACATTTTCATGGGATAACTTACCAACAGATTCATTGAATCAGAGAATGGTTTGTGCTGCAAGAGACCTTTCAAGGTCATCTAGTCCAACCCCCTGCAGTCAGCAGGGACATCTGCAACTAGAGCAGGTTGCTCAGAGCCATGTACAACCTCATCTGGAATGGTTCCAGGGGTGGGACCTCTCCCACCTCTCTGGGCAAGCTGGGACAGGCTCTCACCACCTTCAGTGTAAAACTTTTCTTCCTTCTATCTAGTCTAGATCTCCCTCTTTTACTTTTAAACCATCAGCCCTTGTCCTGTCCCAACAGACCCTGCTAACAATCTCTCCCCTTCTTTCTTCTAGGGCCTTTTAAGCACTGACAGGCTGCAGGAAGGTCTCCCTGGAGCCTTGCCTTCTCCAGGCTGAACAATGCCAACTCTCTCAGCCTGTCCTCACAGCAGAGAGGTTCCAGCCCTCAGATCATTTTTGTGATCCTCCTCTGGCCCTGCTCCACCAGCTCCATGTCTCTCCTGTGCTGAAGACTCCAGAGTTGGCCCTAGCACTGCAGGTGAGGTCTCCCCAGAGCAGAGCAGAGAGGTAGAAGCTTCTAGACCAGCATGGAATTTTTGGAGACTGAGTATATATGTGACCGACAGATAAAACAGGACAATTAGATACCTGTGAGAGCTACACTTTTCAAACTTGTTTCCATTGAGGGCAGTAATAAAGGCTGAATCTATATGGTCAAAGTAAATAAGGGACAACCAAAACCCCACCCACTTCTTGGTTAAGAACTGCTCATTTTAAGATGATTTCCCATGGCAAACTGGTATCAGAACAAGTAGCATTAATCACAAGGCTGGCTGTACTCCTGCAGCATTGTGAAAGAGCACGAAACAGAGATGAAACAGATAGTGGAAGGAATTGTGTGGTTTTAAAACAAAGGTGAAAGCCTTCTCCAGCAACTGGGTACAACCCAAAGCAGCTGCAAAACTGGCTGGTACTGCCCTTCCATGGCTGATTCCTTCCAGACCACCACAAAATGCAGTCACCTTCTCTAGAGGGAAACTTTACACTCCCAAAGCAACTCTATTTTCCTCTAAAACACTTAGGAAACAGTTACAGGAGCAAACCACAAATTGACTACCACAACTATAGATGCTGGGTGAAGGTAGGTAACAGGGCAAGTCACC
This sequence comes from Galbula dea, assembly GCA_013399015.1. Classification (NCBI taxonomy): domain Eukaryota; kingdom Metazoa; phylum Chordata; class Aves; order Piciformes; family Galbulidae; genus Galbula; species Galbula dea. The sequence goes on along the minus strand of VWZX01007345.1, from coordinate 1,303,601 downwards.
CAGAAGATGTGGGAAGAGGAATGGCTTTGGTCTTTAAGGTAGTAACTGGGGACTTGGTTTAGTCTTAGGGACATGGTTTTAGATAACAGTGATAGGTTGATGCTTGGGCTTGATGATCTTGGAGCTCTCTTCCAACCTTGGTAATTCTGTGATTCTATATGAACATCCCTGGCTGAAGCTACCAGAAGCTTAGCCTGTCAGGAATCAAGATCTCATAGGTAAGCCACTCTGTTAAGAAGAAATAAAGTATTTTGCAATAACTAGGCCTACTTATGAATATTCATCCCAAACCAACACATTTTCCAGTAGCATTGACAGAGAGAGGTGTTTTGAAGCCCTAAGCACAAGTGTTCACAGCTGATATCTGAGGGAGACTGTGAGTATGGGACATGAGGGAGGCTGCGAGTATGGGACATGTTCAGATCTTCTGCAGGTCAATAACAAGATTACAGATGGAACAAGACATTATCCACTGGCTTGTACAGACCATTAGAGAGGCTGTAGCAATTTAATCTTGTCAAAGGGACACACCAAGATCTGAGAGTGATGTGAACATCTGACTCAGGCAGGTTTGTACACCCAGCCCAGCCCTTGTACTCGAAGTTCATTAATCCTTTACCTTCTAATTGTTTTTTGTACCTGGTCTCATAGTGTCAGCATAGTTCTGGGGTACAGGCAGAGTTACCCCAGCTGGCATTAAACCAGAACACTAGTTAATATTGATATTTAGGAGGAGAACTGACAGGCTTCTCCTCCTGTTCAGCTGGAACCTCCTGGGTTCCAGTTTGTGCCCAGTGCCCCTTGGTCTGTCCTTGGGCACCACTGAGCAGAGTCTGGCAACACAGGAGATATCAAACCACAGCCTCCTTTAGATGAAATCCTGCCCTGCTTCTCAGGCAGGAGATATTCCTCCTGAATTCAATCAGCAGGCAGTTCTGACCATCGTCCTTGGAGTGGTTCCTCCCTCTGGGAACAGCAGCAGAGCTTGGCAGGGCCTCTTGCAGCCCTGGCTTGTCTCAAGGCAAACACCACTCCATTATCAGCAACCCTGCAATTCATTGTAAGGCAAATCCTTCTCCATTTGACAAGACAGTGAGTGTCAAAAAGCAAGTGTGAAGCATTCATATCCACATTCAACCTTATCTAGATTGACAAGTGCACCTCATTGCAACCAGCAGACCAGAGTGAAGTAAGATACTAACAGATCATCAAGGTGATACTGAGGCTGTGGGAAACTTATTTGTAAACTCCTCTTTGAAAAATACCCTAATAGCACAGGTAAAGCTGTGGAGCAAGTGCTCTTACACCAAAAATCCTTTGGCAAGGATTTTTCTAGACTGATGTAAGTGATCCCCACCCTCTGCTACCTCCCTGGGGAAAACTTGCCATTCAAAGCCCCATCCACTTGGGCAGCAGGTATTTTACCAAGCTAAACTGTGTGCAAAGACACAATTTGGGCTCCTGAAGTACTCCAGGGCTGATGGGAGGTCTGCTTGGAGCTAAAAAAGGGCATAACTATTAGTAAGGTTACAATAGAGCCTCTGCATAAGTATTTTTTAAGATCAAAGACTAAGCAAGCATCAGTTCTGCAGTCAACATCCATAAAAATAGCAGCAGAAGAAAGAGGCACTGTGAGAGCTGGGAAGGGAAGGGTCACATCCTGAGTGTCCCTTGGCCCTCTGTGCAGCTTTGTTTGTTTAAGTACCTTTTAAAGTTATTAACTGAGGAGAGAGCATTTTGAAAGCATCATTAAAATGTGTTCAAATATTCAAAGAACTTTAATTAAACAGCAGTTACACAGAATGATAGAACTGTTAGGGTGGGAAAAGACCTTTAAGATCATCGAGTCCAACTGTTAACCCAACACTGCCAAGTCACCACTGAACCATGGCCCTCAGCACCACAGCTATACATCTTTTCTGGCCCTTGAAACATTTTGTGTCTCTTGATAGCCTTCTGTGGTCCAGAAGACACCAGTGGGTGCCAGAACAGTGACACAGTGGCCTCACTGGGCTGGAGGTGACCCCAGCTCCCACGGCCACATGCTCAGGATGAGCCACCCCTTCTCTGCAAGGAGGTCCCAGCTGACCCAGGGGCTTCAGGAAAAGACAGGCTGGGGAGTGCATCCCTGACTAGCTCTGCAGGTAGAGCTGTGGTGACAGTCACCTCTGGCAGGGCAAAGGGATGAGCTTAACAAACCATGGCATAGCTGCAGAGAACGTACAAACTTCAGCTCACATGCAAAGGCAACACTTTAAGAGGCAGCTTGTTGCATGGAGAAGTGGGCAGCTCTGGAGAGACAAGGAACTACTGGAGAGAGTCCAGCAGAGGCTAGGAAGATGCTGAGGGCATTGGAGCACCTCTGGGAGGAGGAAAGGCTGAGAGCCCTGGGGCTGCTTAGCCTGGAGAAGGGCAGCCCCAGAGGGGAGCTGCTCAATGCTGAGCAAGAGCTTAAGGCTGAGGGCAAGAGGCTGGGGCCAGACTCTGCTCAGTGGTGCCCAGGGACAGGCCAAGGGGCACTGGGCACAAACTGGAACCCAGGAGGTTCCATCTGAACACGAAGAGAAACTTGTTTGGTGTGAGGGAGGCAGAGCCCTGGCCCAGGCTGCCCAGAGAGATTGTGGAGTCTCCTTCTGTGGAGAGATTCCCAAGGCAGCTGGAGGTGATCCTGCTCTGAGTGCCCCTGTTTTAGCAGAGAGGTTGAACTAGATGATCCCCAGAGCTTCCTTCTAACCCACACCATACAGAGATTCTCTGGGAAGCTTATCCTCTTCCTGGGAGCATCGGAGGCTGGGGGAAGGGGAAGCCAAGGAGCATTACGCAAGTGCCTTCACCACTTGTCTCCTCTAGACGCAGCAGCAACAGCAGCGCAGGGAAACCTTCTCCATCACTGCTCAGCGGCTTGGAAGTGACAACCTAATAGACAAGCAAGAGGTTTACGCTCTGCTCCTCCCTGCTCCTCGCCCCTCCGCGCAGCTCCGCCCCTACCGCAGCAGGGCGGAGCTGCGCGGAGAGGCGCGGAGCGGTTGGGACCAGCCCCTGGTGGGGCGCGGAGCAGCGCAGAGAGGATATTTAAGCGCCTAGGTGAGAGCAGAGTCTGTTTGGGGGAGCAGAAGAGTGTGAAGAGGTGCGTGGAGAGCAGGTGAGGGGGATGCGGGATCGCGGTGGTGAGCTCTGAAGAGCAGCATCTGCTGGGCTTCTCGAAATGACCTTGGGTGAGGGGAGCTTTGTGGTGCCCTCAGGTTGCTCCTAGGTTAAGCGTTGGAATAGGTTGGCCAGTGGTGGAATCACTTTCCCTGGAGGGGTTGAAAAGATGTGGTGCTAAGGGATAGAATTTTGTGGTGGACTCGGCTGCGTGAGGTTGATAGGTGGAGTTGAGGATCTGAAAGGTCTTTTGCAACCAAAACAATTCTGCTGCTAGGTAGCTCCTTGCATATGGAGAGCTGGAGGAAAGGTCTTGGAGCAGGGGAACATCCAGGATTGGTTCTGTTAGCTTTCCTCAAGGGAGATGGTGGCATTGCAGATGGACCTGCAGCCTTCAGCAGGGTCTCTTTGGACTTGTTGATGTGGACCTGCAGGCTACAGAGAGTCTTCAGAAGGTCTGCCCAGGGCAGTGATGGAGTCAGTGTCCCTGGAGGTGTTTAAAAAGCACAGAGGTGAGCTCTTTAGGGCCATGGTTTAGTGGCATGGGGGTGGTGGGTTGGTGGTTGGACTTAATGATCTTAGAGGTCTCTTCTAACCTTAATGATTCTGTGTTATTCCTTTCAGGGAGGTGGTTTGACTTAGCAGAGATTCACTGAAAAACAAGTCAAACACCCAGAAGTAAAAAGGATGAAGCAGGTGGAGAGCAGCACAGGAGGGATGGGGAAGATGCTAAATTGTACCAGCAATACTCAGTGATTGCAGATCTCTGCTCTTTGGTTGATGATAGAGTTGCTAGTTGCTTCTAGCAATCTTCAGTGTGAAGTAGATGCAAGAGGACCTCCCTGTTGTATAAGCAGAGTTGGGATAGTACAGGGAAGAATCCTTGAAGTAAATGCTATTTTTCCTGGAGTAAGTAGGTGCAGGAGGACCTCCTTGATGTAGGAGCAGAGTGGTGATTGTAAAGAGAACAATCTCTGCAGTGACTGGTACTTCTCCTGTAATAAGCAGACTGGAAGAGGAACTCCTTGCTGCATAAGCAGAGTTGGGATACTATAGAGAAGAGTCCCTGTAATAAATGCCACGTCTCCTGTAGTAAGTAGATGGGAAGATGACCTCCCTGTTGTGTAAGAGCAGAGTTGGAATAGTGTAGAGGAGAATCTCTGCAATAAATCCTACTTCTCATGTTCTAAGTAGGTACAAGAGGACCTCTGTGTTGTATTAGAGTTGGGATGGGAAAGAGGAGAATAATGTCTGTAATAAGTGCTACTTCTCCTGTAATAAGTAGATTGGAAGAGAACCTCCCTGTTGTGTAAGCAGAGTTAGGATAGCAAAGAGAACCTCCCTGTTGTGTAAGCAGAGTTGGGATGGTACAAAGGAGAATCCCTGTAATGAATGCTACTCCACTTAATCAGCACACATGGTATTTTGGGGGCTGTGCACTTTAAAATGCTTTAGGGATTGGGATTCTCATCTCTTAAGCTCATGAGTAAGGCACTAAGAGCTCTGTCTTGAGAGCAATTCTGTGAGTCCTTGGAGGGATTTCCAGAAGGTGTGGTTTGGGCAGAGAGATGGAGGGAAGCTCTGCACAGGGTATTTATGTACATTGTTCAGCCAGCAGTAATGGGAGATGTTCTGAAAGGGTGCCTGGAGAGCATCTGAGCTATGGGAATACTTCCTTCATCACCATGTGCTCAAAAGTGTCTAGCAATATGTGATGTAGTGAATAGCATCAAGGCTCAGGTGCTCCAGATGGCTGAGAGGGAAGAGCATCCATTGCTCTCTGCTATGTTCTTCCACTCTAGTTTTAACTAAGCATTCAATTTTTGCAGTAGTTGGGTACCTCAAGCCTAACCATGCTCCTGCTGTAGAGCTGAGTGAGTTTTCCCCAAACCTTCTCCCCTGGAAGAAGAGGAGCCTGTTGGGCTGTAACACAGGGCTTGCTTGTCCCCATGGAGAGGGATCTGCATTGCACCTAGCAGAGCTTGCTGCTCTGCTCCCACTGCCTCCTGTGTGTATATAGGCATGTGCAAGGCTCTTGAGATAAGATATCAGCAGATCACTCTGGAGACCTCCTTCCTTCTCTTCACCAGCACCATCTGCTCTAGTTAAACATGACGTAACCCAGGTCCTACCACTTGCCAGGAGAAATCAGCACAGCAGCTTGTTGCAACTCTGAAGAGCCTTGTCTTGCCCTGCTACCTGACAGGCAGGAGTGTTTCTTGTCTTCTCCTCCCTAAAATGAAGGGTGGCTTAGCTCTCGCTGCATCTGAACTCCTGATCCTGCTCTCTCAGTAGTTCTGTGTTCAGTGGTTGCTCACAGGGATGAACTGATCTGTGAAGGAAGCTGCTCCTTACTGCCTAGAGCAGTTTATGTGGAAGATGTGATTCTCCCTTTTAACATCTTATCTGTTGCCAGTTTCTCCCTTCAATTTTCTTCTCCCCTTTGAGCCCAGTGAATGGCATGGTGCAACATTGCTTCCTTTCATTAGACCTCAAAGGCCATGCACTTGCATAAGAGTTGGGTAACTGTTTTCCACAAATACCTGTCATAACTGACAGCATTCACCTTCTCAGGTTACCTATCACCCAACCACAGCTATTCTTTTCAGCTGCTTCAGAAATGACTCAGAGCAAACCAAAGTCAAAAAAAACCTAAAAAACCCCTACATTTGAAAGTAAATCTTTTCTGTAGAGCATAAACATCTGAACTATTTTGTTTATGGAGTCATGTTTACATAACCTTCAAAACCTTTCAGCCTTTTAAGGTCTCTTGAAGGATCTAGCTAGTGTCCCAAATCTGGACTCTCTTGCAGAAACTGAGTCTTGTCATCAAGAGCAAAGCCAAAAGTGCTCTGATACCTCCTGGAACAGGTCAAGAACTCTGTTTTGAAGTATTTACAGTTGAAACCCTGTAATAAAGCCTCCTTCTCCTGGAGGAAGCAGGTGCAAGAGAACCTCCTTGTTTGAGCAGAGGTGCTGGTCTCTGCATCTAAATTTGAGGTCTTGTTTGGGAATCAGCTCTGTTCAAAACCATGTTAATAAACTTAGGTTTACACTGAAACACAGGGGAAGGTTCCCCTGAGATTTCAACTTGCCAATTTACCTGTTGTCTCTTATAACCAAAGGCCACTTCTGCTCCAATGGTCAAGTCCTGTCACAAGGGGAGGACTTGGAGCCCCAGAAGATGCTCAGCCCAGGGAGAGGTGGAAAGGAGAAGGTTTGTGTGTAGTTTGTCAGAAGGTAGTTATGTAAGAGAAGTGACTGAGGGAACTCCAGAGGAGGGAAGAACAGAAAATTCTATGAAAAATTTATTTGGCCGTGGAAGAAAATGGGACAGAGCTGCTCCAAGAATCTTTGTTACAGAGGAACTGCATCTTCTCCTTCCTCTGTGCCTGAGCAGAGAGGGCCAATAAATCAGCCAGGCTCCAAGGTTAGGCAAAGTTGAGGTTTTTTAAGAATGTTTTTTTGGCAAGAAGGAGCCCACAGTCTTCAGGGAGTTGTTAAGGCATGAAATCAGTCTAAACATTAACTGCTTTCAGCTGCTGGGCTGTGACTGGAATGGTTGGGAGCCTATCTCCAGATGAGAGATCCCTGGAGGTGCTGCAAGTCATCCTCTCCTTTCTTGAGGTTTATAGATCACAACTGAAATGACTTGGGGTTGTTGTAGGCCATCCTGTGCTCAGTCTGTGTACTCAACTTCACTGAAGGAGCAAAGAGTAGTTCAGAAATCACCTACAGGCCAGGTGGAGAAAGTCTGACAAGAATCCATTTGCTCCAGTTACAGGTAGCACCAAACCAATGCTTGGGACCACATTTTTCTTCTTGAAGAGCTCTTGAAAGAGCATGTACATGACATGGCCACGAGGACTAGGTTTGTGGTCAGAGCTGGAGGTGAAGTCTGGGTCAGGGTTTGTGCAGGTGTGGCATGGCCACTCCAACAGTGCCGCTCAATGAGTGCTTTGATGCCTTGCTGGAAGCTGCTGGAGGTTAGAAGTCTTCTTGTGTACAGTGAAAAGTGTTAGACTGCTAGGTCCTGTATGGTTTGTGTGACTTTTTCCATTTCAAAGCATCATCTCTGTGCTACCATGAAGTTCAGCAGGAAGGAGGCTTAGTGTTGACAGACTAGGAAGCTGCTGGACTTCACTCGCTGAGCAAGGTAAAGCAGAAAAGGGGCTGAAAATTGCCTTTGCTGCCTAGCAGCTTCCACTCCTAAACTATCTTCTTTTCTACTCACTCCTGGAAGGTTGTTCTTTTTCCCCAAAACCCCAAAGATGCAGCTGGACCATGTTCACCCACATGTAAAATGTCTGAGTGATGTACAGCATGAAAATCTGACCAGCTCTGAACTTCACCCTGCTGTTGCATAGCTGGTGGCAAGAACACAGAGGTGAGAAGAGTTTACAGTGCCTGTAGCACAGCAGCTGGCAGTAAGCTGTGGCCAAGTGTGCAGTGAGGGCCTGATTCAGGGAGATGATTGCTGAGGAGGAGAAACCAGAGATGACCTTGCTCCTGCTGGGCATTTTGACAACACACTTAGAGGAGGTTATTTATTCAAATCTGTGTCAAGACATTTTTAATGGTGCATAATGGTCTGTAGTGGGAGCTAGGCTGGGATTAGTGCTGCTATTCACTGTCAGTCTTTGGCATCACCTCCCTGTGAAAACAAGCTTTAGGGTATATTTAAACATCCACCTGGAAGTACTACATAACCTGAGGGTTCTGCTGCTCAGGAGGTAATAGGCAGCTTTGGAGACTGAGCTGCTGCTCTGTGGCCACAGGCCATGCTGTGAATGGACAACTTGAGCCACAAAGGTGCAGTCAAGGAACAGACTGAGATGGTGTCCCCAGGAAATGCTGGTGCTTGGCTTCTCAGCACTATTTCAGCTGCTGCTTCACCTCAATTTCTTCCTGATTTCTGGTCCCCAGGGCCTGTATTTCACTCCTTATGCACTGTGCTTAGTGCTTACCAACTAAAACACATTAAAGCAAATACATAATAGATTGGGAATGTGAATCCCTTTGTTCTGCACTCACAGAAACCTTAGTCTGCATAAAATCAATGGATTCAGCCCAGAGTCATGTTAGCATTAAGAGGGACAAGACTGGTGCCTTGGGTAGGCCAGGATGATCTGAGTAACAGCAGAACAAACCCCTTGAACACCATGAAATTACAAATAAGTGAGAACAATTACAGGTGAAGAACTTGCAGGGAAAAAAATAGCCATTTCAGTCCCCAAGGGGGATGACTACCTATTCCTCTTCTAATAGCTGGTATTATTTACATAAGAGACAACTTGAAAGCAATTCTTGCTCTTTGCCATGTCCCACCTGCCATTTGGAGCCTGCATCTTGTAGGTGACCTACATGTGAGACCCAATACAAGCCTCAGGGGCTCCTGGAAGGACTTCAGCTTTGGCATGAGAGCAACCCCTTAGAATTCTGCACACCCCACCAGCTTTGGTTTCTGTACCATCACAGCAATTATTTAGCAAATGACCAAGTTTTAGCTCTTGAAATAGTTGCATTTTTGGAGGTGGATTGATCCTTTGTTTTTTTTTCCTTCTTACCTTGTTTAGAACACTTGCTTCTCCTTCCCATTCAGAGCACCAGCTGTTTCATGGTTATGGTGTTATCTCCAGCTCTACAGTTTGTTTTTCCCCACCCTAGATAAACTTATCTAGACCAGACTATATGTTGGAAATCCTTTTTCTCTGTATAAGTCACTCAAACTCCTGCTGAGGGTGGTTTTTCAGACATTCTTTGGAAACCAGTCTATCCCAGTTCCTCTGCAAGAATGGTTCTTTCCCCAGGAGCTTCCCAGCTGGTGCATTTTTGACAGGCACCACTCCCCACAACCCCGTTCCTCAAAGCAGAAATGATAGAGTAAAGTAACTAATGCTGGGATCTATCAGGTTACAACTCCAAACACTAGCTCTAGCACTGGGAACTAAGGTTATTTGTTAAGTAACTTCAATGAAACTTGGGAGTTTTTGGATGATGATGGATCTTTTCAGCTGCCCTAATCAGAGCTATGTGTCAGCAAGCAGGAAAAGCAGGTTATTAAAGCAATAAATGCTGCTTTACAGGTTTCTCTTCTTGAGTGGGTTTTTTTCCCTTGGAGGTGAAATTGCTGAAAATAATTAGAATATTGCTTAATGGCTTTAGAAGCTGGTTGTAAGAGTCCCATGGCCCCAAAACAAGAAGGGATTTTCACTGCACAACTGAATACTTCAGATTTGCAGACAAATGAGTGTTAAGTTCAAATTGTCTAACATCAAGTTCTCCCCAGTTCTGGCATACTGGGAGCTGATGAGGTAATAACACCAGGAGCCTTTCAATTCAGAGCACCAGCTGATTGCAGCTTTAATGTAATAAACCCCAGTAATACTTGGAAATGGAAGTGGAAGCCTCTGTAGGATAAGTCCTATTTAAAACACAGACTGTTTAGCTGGAGAAGTTTCTGTTAGTCTAGTGATGTGCCATTCCCTTTGCTTACTGCTCCAGGGTAATTGGCTTGAGTGCTGTGGCTGCCTGAGACCTCTGGACCTGTGGAGATTTAACCTATTGCTTCTACTTAAAACCAGCCCTGAATTAATGCAAATTACCTTCAGAAAAGGTGTCTGTGTCACAGTGACACAGTGGATTCTTGTATCATTGACTGCAGTTGGTTTAGGATGGCCTTTTTTTTCCTTCCCTGCTATGTTTTCCTTTCATAAATAATGCATCTAGAACTGCATTATCCCAAGATGTGTGTGCTGCATTTCCAAGGCAGTTCTGCTAGCCTAGAAAGTCTCTGGTAGATGAAATGCAGTGGAAGTGTGTTAGTGATGAGGCCAGACTGTAATTTGTCTGTCTTTTACTTATCTCAACCTCAATCATTCATTTGGAGACTGTGAAGCCTCTGCATTAAGACAGCTTTCATTCTTGTTGGTAGCCCAGGGAGTTCCATCCTAAGTGTGTCCAAGTGCCTAGGGATGGAGTTATTCTCTTGTGCTGTCAGCTGGAAGAAGCCAAGAAGCACAGGCTGGCTGCTAAGGACTTGGGGGCTGAGCTGAGTGGAAACACAAGCCACAGGCTGGAGAAAGTGTAATAAGGTCTTAATTACTTTGTTTTATTCACATATCCCTCCAAACCAGCAATATTTAGTCAGTGGTGGTGAGTGGTGAGTCTGCAGCCTGGCAGACTAGTCTGTTACCAGTGAAATCAGCCTGTTTGGTGTGGGTTATTTTCTGCCTTTGGCTCTTCCTTCCACAAGCTCTGTACTGATATACACAAAAGTATGTGCTGCTGTAGGCACAAAGCTTCATTAGCCTGAGATATTTCTCTCTCTCTCTCAACTCCAAACCACTGCATCACCCCTCTGATAACCTCTGATAGCCTTAAATACCCACAGCAAGTTCTCCAGCCTTGCAGTTTCTCTGTGCAGCAGTCAGGCTTAACAGATATTTACCCAAGAAAGGTATGAGTTTAACTAGCCCAGGTATAACTCCAGTGTAAATACCATAATCCTAGAGTAGGAGGGGACCCTTATTGCCCTTTCAGTCCTATAGGAAAGGGCTTAACCTCTTCACTGAAAAATGCTGTTCTCTTTGCAGAAGGCACAGAGACACTTTTGGCTCCCAGTGAGTCACAGTTTGCCAACTGGGCCACTTTTATTACAGGTTTGGCAATCTTTTACAAGACTTTTAAGGGCCTCTCTTGAGTTCTGCCTTAAAAGAAATGATCTGAAAGGAATCACTTTCCATTCATACCAGGACAGAAACTAGTTGTGGCCTTTCTCCCCAGCCTGTACCCTTGCAAGTAAAGCTGTTGCCAGCAAAGACACAGACTGCTAGATTTCAACTGGAAGTGATCTGCCCCATCCCCCCAAAGCATTGTAGGACCTAGGAGATGTGTTTTAGGAGATGTGGGGAAGATGAAAGTTAAAGAAATACTGTTTTGGAAGAAGGAGGAATTGAGGAGCAACTGGGGTACAGATGTGAGGAGATCTGGACAGGTGGAGAAAGAGTTGGAGAGGAACCAGCATGTGGATTAAGGAGGGGGAACAAAGTCACAGAGTTGGGGAAGCACTTGGAACGCCAATTCAACCAGCCTGCCATGCTGAGGGTGAGCATGCAGTTGTTGCTTTTCCGAAGAAAAAGACGTAAAAATCTACCTTGCAGCATCTGCAGGTGGTGTGGTGTAAGTTATCCTGAGAGGATTCTCCATTGCAGTGCCCTGTGGGGCTGTTGATCTGGCAGTGCTGGTGGTCTGAAGGAAGAAAGAGGCAGAAACAGGGTTGTCAAGGGACAAAATGGTTACACATCAGTAACCAAAGTAAAGCTGGTGCCAAACCAACCAGAGATCATTTCCACTGGTGATTTGTCTTCCCTTCAGTGAACCCCCACATAGCAGCAGGATATGCTGTGCAGCCTCCAGAGGCAGTAGCCCTCTGCATATTGCAATGTGTTTGTTCTACACCAGTGGCCCAGGGATATTTTAATCACAGGCTGGACTTTTTCCGGTGCTACCTTTGTATTTGTTGCCCCAAAGCCACTACAAACACAAGACTGGAGGGATGTGACATGTCCAAGCATCTCTGTTCCTGGTATTTGAGGCAATAGAAATGTAGAAGAAAATATCAGCGATAAACAGAGAAGTTTTTCTACAGAGCAGTTCTTTGAAAGTCATCTTGATTCCAGACTATCCCAGCCTGGTATCCACACTTGGGGAAGCTGGTCCAAAACCTTCCCTTTTGAATGCATATCTCCTTGACTTCCACATGCACCCTTGTGCCTTTGGTAGCTAATGCAGCTTTAATTCTTTCTGAATAGCAGAACAGACTCCTAATCAGAACACAGGAACTGAGAGTGCCTAACAGATACAGCTTCAGTTCTGCAAGCAGCAGTTGCTAGAGCTAAAAATTGGTTTCCTCTGCTCCAGGGCAGCAGGGGAGGCCGGGTGGTGACGCTGAGGTATTTCCATTTGAACTTTTTTTATGGAAAAATGATATCTGATACCAAACTTGAAGTGATGATTGAGTCAGGGGAGATTTAAGTTAGATATCAGATAAAGGTTTTTTCACCCAGAGGGTGTTTGGGCTCCCTGGGGAAGTGGTGACAGCACCAAGCCTGATGGAGTTCAAGAAGACAACATGGTGTGATCCTTGGGGTGTCCTGCAGAGGCTTAGGAGCTGGATGAGATGATCCTTATGGGTCCCTTCCAGCTCAGAATACTCTATAACTTTAATTCCAGGTCTTTTCTTCCCACTGCAGCTGAAACCCAGCCTTCTCCAGCATTCCAGATCCTCTGGATCAGATCAGCTGAGGATGGAGATGAAGCATGTGAAGGACTATATCTACTGGCTGTACTACCAGTACCTGCTGATCACCTGCAGCTACGTGCTGGAGCCCTGGGAGCGCTCTATGTTCCACACCATCACTGTGACTGTTCTGGCCATGGTGCTGTACACAGCTTATGTCTTTGTCCCCATCCACGTCCGTTTGGCCTTGGAGTTCTTCTGGCAGATCTTTGGAGGCCACCAGAGTGAAAGCACAGTTGCCATGGTCAACTGAACTTGCTCCCAAGTCCTGCTCAGCAGCTCTCCCAACTTGGGAAATGCAATGTCTTCTTCAATCCCTGTGTATTTATTCTGAAGCAGTTGCGCTTTTCTCTTCCAAAACATGGCTTGCTTTGTTACCAGAGCTGGAAAACATCCCAGAATAATGCACTGACTGCTGCTCTCCAGGCTTTCTTCCATGAGACACAGCCCAGCTTTTGCTGTGGGAGAACGAAACACATCACCTGGCATGCCACCTAATCTGAATATTCACCTAATATTCAATCAGCTCCTGCTTCCAGTACCCCAATTTAATCACACTGGCATGTATGAAACAGACTGTTGATGGTGGCTGTGAGGAGGAGGAGCTCTGTGCTTGTTGTGCACAAGGAAGTTCTACCAAGAGACTACAGTGGCAAAACATACTGTGGGGCCCTGGAAATGGTCAGAAAACCATAGATGTGGTGCTGAGGGATGTGGTTTAGTGGTGACTTGGCAGTGTTAGGTCAATGGTTGGACTCAATGATCCTTGGAGGTCTTCTGCAACCTTAATAAACTGAAGGAGAGTAGATTTAGAGTGGAAATTAGAAGGAGGTTCTTTACCCAGAGGGTGGTTAGGCACTGGAACAGGTTGCCCAGAGAGGCTGTGGCTGCCCCATTCGTGGCTGTGTTCAAGGCCAGGCTGGATGTGGCCCTGGATGACCTGGTCTAGTGGGTGACATCCTTGCCCATGGCAGGGGGGCTGGAACTAGATGATCTTTAAGGTCCCTTCCAACATGGACCATTCTGTGATCAATGATTCTATGCCTTCTTTGAGCCGGGTTAGATGATAGGAGACAGTTAAAATACAGCACAATTGGAGTACTGATACCTGGGTGGTTCCTGACCTCTGGTGCTTAATGGATTGGAAAGGAGATTAGAAGAGAAAGTAACAGGAGTATGAACTTGAATCCAGCTTTAAGTTGTTACATACTTTAGACGGGTTAAGTAGGAAGAGAAAATACTACCAATAATCTTGCAGTTTACTGACAGTGACAGAAAGCAACAGAACTGCCTCTGGTTCAGTGCACTCCTGCTGCCTTTGGTGAAAACTATGACATTTTTCTGCTCCCCTTTATCAGGACAAGCAGAAAACAGAGTAGAAGCAATATTTTAATATCTGCAGGGAAGTCTGAATGCTTAGAGATCTCCTTTATAAGGAAGAAATGAGCTTTATTGTAATTGCCTGTGGGGAGTTTCTTAAACAAGAATGTCCATGCCAGCTCCTGAGTTCCAGCTCTCCAGTGCACATATCTAACAGCTGATGCTGCTGTTGTTAGAAGTGAGAGGTGCAAAATGTAAATAGCTTTCAGATGATGTTTGTACAGTTACAGAATGAAAAAGACACCCTCTGAACTTCTTTTCTCAAGGCAGAGTGGGTGCTGCATGCCTCCAAGAACACAGGTTCTGTGGAAGCACAGACATGTTTTGAAGGCTGACCAGATCTGAAGGTGTGGTTGAAGCTTTTCCTCAGAAAAAGAAAATAAACCTTTATTCTTCAGAATCATTTCAGTGCATGACTTGGCTCTTCCTGGGGTTTCTGCTTGTTCACAAATACCCTGGATAGGTGAGGGCCAGGGTGCCGGCAGGGCAGGCAGACTACGTGGTTATGAATGTTTCAGAGCCCCTTCAATGGAGCTGTGTGTGCACTGCCATGTTCAGCCTCAGCAGTGCTCCAGGCCAAGATCTCTCCTCTCTCTGGGGACAAGAGGTAGGGGGGAAAAACCCCAAAGAAATTAAAAGAACAGAAGCTTCATTGAAGATCCTGCCCCACAGACCTGTTCACAAGATCCTGAAGGCAACTCTTGGAGAGGCACAGGTCTCCTGCTTGTCAGAGGTGACACTGATCACATCGTGCTTACAAGTTGTAGTCAACCTGACCCCTTGCTCCTATTGCCAACAGAAGCAGGTCATGGATGTGCCTGAATTCTCTTGCAGGCAACCACTGATGTGTTTCAGGCAACAAATTCCTGTGTGTGGTCTGGTGGCACAACAACTGAGGGGTTTAGGCTCTGGGGGAAGCCAAAGGTTTAGCTTTCCTAGCAGTTTAATCACAGTTGTTACCCTGCAAATGTGAGGGACCAAGCTGTAATCACACTTAAAGAGCATGAAGAGAGAGGAAAAAGGGTGAGAACTTGGGGAAATGTCTCTGAAAGCAGCCTGGAAAAGAGAATAAAAGTAACAACCCATGTGTTGGAGGTGAAAAAGTGAAAATGTTTACCTAGCAAGTTGGTGCTTGACCCAAAAATACTTCCCCATATCCTACCCTCAGAGAGACTCTGCTTTTGAACTATCCAAAGTGATGATGGAAATGCCATGGCATCAGTCATGTTCTCCTCTTTCCAAGACCATCTTATATTTAATTTCTCAGAAGGGTTGTTTGTTCTCCAGGGTATTAAACACAACCTGCTTGTAGGAGTGGGAGGAAAACCACCTTCTTGGAGCTATGCAAAGGCTGGCTCTCCTATCTGAAGGAGCACACACCCCGGTGGGATGGTGCTGTTTAAACACCATTTAAAACCACCATTGAACTTAAAGCAAACAGCACAAGCCAAGGGCTTTGTTCAGGAAGAGGGAATTTCCTCTGAGCTCTGGTGGTGGGACTGCTGTAAAGCTCTTCTCTTCCTTATTATTCCTGTTAGCTTTGGGGGAGGTGCTCTGAAAGTGGAGGTGAACAGCAGCAGTTTCTCTGTGTGTGTTCTTCAGCTGCTTTACTACATTGTGAAGTATTGAGGCAAGAGATATTGACTAGGAAGGAAAGAGACAGCAGAAAATAAGCTCTCTGGGCTAAAAAGCCTTCTGGAGATGTTTCTTCCAACCTTTTTCACTTCTCCTTTCTAGCAGCAAACCTGAAATCATTCTAGCTGTTTACTATACAACATTAGTGTCCTCCAGCAGGAGCTTTCAAAGCACTTTTGGCACACAGCAGTGAAGAGAGAACACTTGGGACAGCTTGAGACCACACCACAGCTTAGGAAACTCGGCTCCAGTTCTGAAATCCTTTTCCCTGAGGATGAAGTTGTTCACACACAATGAAGAGTATTCTTTGCTACCGTGGAAGCACCATTTGCTGTAACAAAAGGAGCAGGGAGAGACTCACATCTGGAAGAAGCAGCCAGTAACCTGCAGGCAGCTCAGTACATGCAGCACATGGGCAACAACTCCCTTGTGAAGAGTGTGTTAAGTGTTGGGCTCTTTGGAGAACACCTTGGCAGGCCACTCTTCTCTCCAGCTTCATTATTGCTCCATGTTCATTGTAGTTAATTGCTCCCTTATTACCCTCTGCTAATTGCAGTCCAGGCTGAGCCCAGCAGGACTACGTTAAGAGTAAACAGAGCCAATAATCCAAGAGTGATAAATGAAAGAAAAGCAGAAAGGGAAATGAACCAGTTCCAGTGGCATTCACCCTGAAAGTACAAATGCAGCATTAAATTAAGTGGTGAGAAGTGGGGGGGCTCAGCTGGCCAGCAGCACGCTTCCCTTCTTTAAAATGCACTTTCTTAATTTCATGTAATCCAAGGGAGCATTTCTCCTGCTCTAGAGGTTTCCTGGCCAATTTCACGGATCACCTCCCAAATCCATTACTGAGGGTGACTACACAAGCACATGCCCAGATTGGGAACCTCCAGAAGTTTCTTCCTGAAGCCCCTCCAGGCAATCTCAAGACTATTAAATTCCCAGGGACCTTCTCCTCAGTGCTAGTCTTGCAGAGGAAACCCAGGCATCAGCTTTGCCACCAGTGGCTCTGCACCCAGAGCAGGTTTACTTTATTGCCACGCACTCTTTATCCCATGAACTAAACTGACAGCAAGCTGAGTGAGGCACTTGACATGGCTAGGGGACAGGATGGCATCCAAAGGGACCTGGACAAGCTTGGAAATATCCCAAGGGAACTTATAAGGAAACTCCCTAGCTGTGAGGCTGTGATTCAAGGGTGGAGGGAAGAATTAACTCTAAGAGCTCACACTTCCCTAGGTGTCTTGTTCCACCCTTATTTCAGAGCCTGCTTCCAGGAGTTGCTCCATCAGGACAGCTAAGAGCTGATAAACTCTGTGATTCAGCACAGTCAGCCCCAAAGTGGAGTTGCTACCAGGATAACTGAGGCTTTCTTTAGAGTAGAATAAGAAGCTCCAAGCTAGAAACAGGCTCTAAAATTCTTCTTTGTGGCCTAAGATAAGCTATAGCCTCCTTCAATTACCAAGACACATTAGTCCAGGCTGAAAAGTAAAATGAAAACAGATGCATGTGAAGAAACCAGGAAAAGATGCATCCTGCTGCTGAGGGATGCTCAGGCAAGAGAAAACAGCCAAGAAGCAGGACACTGGAGAGTGGAAGCAGCTCCATGATGGAGAGTAAGGTAAATCTGGCAAATCTGTGTGGAAAAAAAATCAGATTCTGTTTTGCTTGCAATGACTCGGCAAAGGGAGCAGGAGAGGGGATGGAGGTGAATGGTGGCAGTCTCAGGGATAGAGGCATTGTCAGCTGGGTGCTGCTTCAGTTATTTTCTTTTCCTGACAGCTCCTATCTTTGCTTCATCATCATGGAGTGGATCAGAAATCTCTCATCATTTCAAGGTCACCTTCCAGGCCGAGATATGTGCCATGAATCTTCATGAGCTGTAGAGATTTAAAAGCATAAATGAAGAGGAGGAGGAAACAGAGGTAAAATGCAGCTCATGGAGCATTTGGCATGAAACAACTAAGGGTAGGCTCAGAATAAAGCACCCTAACATCAAGCAGGGCTGTAACAGGATTGCAGCAATGTAATTAAAAGCTGAGGTGACAAATCACAGCAAGCAGCCTCACCCACCAGGCTGCCAGAGGAAAGAGCTTCTCTCAGATCTTTCCATTCTCCACAGCCTCAAATTGCACAAGGAGGGAAGCTTGGGAGCTCATATACACTAATTATCTGTCAAGTGCACAGAGACTGAGTGATTTATGAAGTTAACAGCTAGCAAAAAAAGAAAAGCTGGTGCAAAACAAGCAGATACATCTAACTCCATCTATCCTGGTGCCTTGCCAGGGGAAAGTATAGGTTGTGCCAGATATTTCACTGAAGGTAAGTAATACTTAGCTCCCAAGGAGCCTTCTCCACATCACAGATGAATACTCTTTTCTTCCCTTCCCAATTTTTTTCCTCACATGAGAATAGAAGGCACAACCTAGTGAAATCAATCAGAATTAGACCCCTACTGAGATGTGCCTGCATCTAGGTCTACATTCAGCTCTCCATGGTATCTCATGCTTGGTGAGAAGAAACACCAACAAATAAAACTGAGAGTTGGAAAGGTTGGAAAACACCTCCAAGATCATGGAGTCCAACCACTAACCTACCACTGCCAGGTCACTACTAAACCATGGCTCTCAGCACCACATCTACATGTTTTTGAACACTTCCAGGGATGGTGACTCTACAATTGCCCTGGGCAGATTGTTCCAGAACCTGGCAAGTCTTTCAGTGAAGATATTGTTCCTAATGTCCAACCTAAACCTCCTCTGGCACAACATGAGGCTGTTTCCTCTCATTCTGACACCTGTTACNAAGGTTGGAAAACACCTCCAAGATCATGGAGTCCAACCACTAACCTACCACTGCCAGGTCACTACTAAACCATGGCTCTCAGCACCACATCTACATGTTTTTGAACACTTCCAGGGATGGTGACTCTACAATTGCCCTGGGCAGATTGTTCCAGAACCTGGCAAGTCTTTCAGTGAAGATATTGTTCCTAATGTCCAACCTAAACCTCCTCTGGCACAACATGAGGCTGTTTCCTCTCATTCTGACACCTGTTACCTACTTGTAGAGAGTGAGAAGGTCTCCCCTGAGCCTCCTCTTCTCCAGGCTAACCACCCCCAGTTCCCTTAGCTGCTCCTCACAACACTTGTGCTCTGGACTCCCCACCACCTTCATTGCCCTTCTCCAGCATCTCAAAGTNACATCTACATGTTTTTGAACACTTCCAGGGATGGTGACTCTACAATTGCCCTGGGCAGATTGTTCCAGAACCTGGCAAGTCTTTCAGTGAAGATATTGTTCCTAATGTCCAACCTAAACCTCCTCTGGCACAACATGAGGCTGTTTCCTCTCATTCTGACACCTGTTACCTACTTGTAGAGAGTGAGAAGGTCTCCCCTGAGCCTCCTCTTCTCCAGGCTAACCACCCCCAGTTCCCTTAGCTGCTCCTCACAACACTTGTGCTCTGGACTCCCCACCACCTTCATTGCCCTTCTCCAGCATCTCAAAGTCCTTCTTGGAGTTAGGGACCCAAAACTAAACCCAGTTAAGTGCTAAGTGCTTCCTTTATTAAAGCCTTTCACATCTCATTTGCTGTCCAATAAGCTGAGGATTTTGATATCCAAAAGCCCTTCATTATCACAGAGATATTCTGGTGGCATCAAAACCCCTCAGAGCTCCATACCTCTCCAGATATCAGCTTTTCATTCAGACTTTCTGTGCCCCCTAAAATCCATCCAAAGATTGCTCCAAGAACACAGGGCATGGAAACTGAAACAAGCATCTTATTGCAGCAGCCCTGGGCACATGGCCCTGCTTCTCCCCCAAGAAAACTTCAACAGCAACAGCAGCATCACTGAGGTTGTCTTCTAGGTAAGTGCAGATACCCCTTAATAAATCATGAGCTGCAAGCATGGAAAGTTTCCACTCACAAAGAGCAGCCTCCAGCCAGTGCCTTTATATGAAAAATCTATCTCAGACACCCCAAGGTCTGGTGTGGCAATTTGAGAGCTGAGCAATCCCTACACAGACATCTTTTAATAGCCATGTGCCAGGTCTCCAGGTGGTGCCTGTGCCAGCATGATGGGAGCAGTGGGAAGAGAACTTCAACCCACTGAAATTGCAACACCTCTTCCTGAGAACTCCTCTGGATGGATGATTATAACATGCATATAACGCCCAAGAGAACTGGTGCAAGCCACAAGAAGAAGAGAGGTAACTGCCATGACATTTACCAAACCTGCTACTTTACCCCTGGTGAGATCATGGAATGATAGAATCATTCTGGTTAGGAAAGACCTCCAATATCATCTGGTCCAAGCAGCCACCCAACACTGCCATGGCCACTAAGCCATGGCCCTAAGTGCCACATCTGTACAGATCCCTTCAATTTGGCAATCACTTCTCTTCTTTTTCTCTTAGTGGAAAAGCTCATGATGGCTGCTGCTGCTCAGTTCAGCTTTCTTGACCTGGGCTGGGGAGCAGCCATGGCAAAGATTGGATTTTAAGCAACAGCATGGACACGAGCCAGGAAGTTTTGCTTTAGTCTTGGCATGTTTGTTACCTTTCCTGGGATGCACTAGACCTGAACCTCAGACTGAGAAATAATTGTTTTCAAAAGGTAAATATTTGCTCATCAGAACATGATAGGAATCTTAGAGGCTATTGTACAGTAGCTGTTTGCTTTTCACTTGCCATATGCAACCTTCCGTGTCTCAGCTGAAAACATCCCATCCCACTAGACAGCTAAAGGAAGGCCAGTGAGAGGCTGGCTTGTGCTGGGAGGAGTGGAGCTGCAAGGAGAAGGTCCACAGCAGCATGAACTCTGGCCCTTGGCATCAGGAAAATGAATCTATTTGTGTGGAATGGGTTATTTTCTGTCATAGTCCCTGTGAGCTCTCTTGTGAGGGAAGAGGAGAATAGCAACATGCAGGGAAAAAGAATGCCCTGAGGTCCCTTCCAGCCTCTGAGATTCTGGGATCATTCCTAAAAGGCTCCAGGAATTTAGAAAGCAGAGGATGCCTTTGAGTGCAAAACTGCTGCATGCATCCCCTGTGCCTCTGGCTGCAGCAGCAGCACTGGCTTTGTACATAACCAGCACCTAACACCTGGGGCACACTGAGCACCCAGCTACTCCCAGTTGTTCCAGCACAGCAGGACTGGGAATGATCTCCCCCTGCTGACACAGGGCAAGCATTTCCCTGTTTCTCTGCAGCACCTCTTGCCCAGCCTGCATGTAAGCTGCTGATCCTTCAAAGAGTATTGAAGAAGGATGCCCAGCACTGCATCAGGTATGTCCCATCCATCAGTTCCTACATCACCTACTTAAAAGGAAATGAAATCACTCACTAGAGCTTGATGATGCAACTCACAGGTTTTATCTCTCCATCAGCTGAAACTGGAGTGTCACAACATGCTGATCTCTGTTGCAAAGCTGTTTTAAAGGAGGGGTTTTATTTCCTGCTCTTTTTGTTTCTCCCTCTGAAGTTCAGCAGCAATCATGCTTGTAGCTCATACTAGAAATTGGAGTGCTAATTAGATTCCTCACAAGGAAATTAAAGAGCTGGAAAATAATTGGAGCATTATCCCAGGAAATTTAGTGCAGATGAGCTCCCAGAATGCAGCCCCTAGAAGTGTTATGCCCCAGTGGAATTACCTAATACTATTCCTCCTGTTCATGTCACTCCTTAAGACCACAAAAACCAAGGTGAAACAGCAGTGCCCTTTGCTGAAACACAGCTCTGCATGTGCTGCCTTGTTGGAATTATTAGTTTGCAACTTCATGGTTGCAATCAGTAAAAGGCAAGGAGAGCCCTTCCCTCCCACAGCAATGGGCCACTTGGCAAGGTCTGGTTAAAACCTGGACTGACTGCTTAGACAAAGCTGTGGCTGCAAATGCAAAGCTTCATAGGAAGCTGAAAATGGGGGGGGCAGGGGCATGGAAGAGACCTCTGGGGATCATCCAGTCCAACCCTCCTGCTCCAGCAGGGTCACCCACAGCAGCTTGCCCAGGATCACCTCCAGCTGCCTTGGGAATCTCTCCACACAAGGAGACTCCACAACCTCTCTGGGCAGCCTGGGCCAGGGCTGTGCCAGCTTCACAGCAAACAACTTTCTCCTCCTGGTCAGGTGGAACCTCCTGGGTTCCAGTTTGTGCCCAGTGCCCCTTGGCCTGGCCCTGGGCGCCACTGAGCAGAGTCTGGCCCCAGCCTCTTGCCCCCAGCCTTTAGCTCTTGCTCAGCACTAAGCAGCTCCCCTCTGGCTCTGCTCTTCTCCAGGCTAAGCAGCCCCAGGGCTCTCAGCCTTTCCTCCTCCCAGAGGTGCTCCAGTGCCCTCAGCATCTTCCTAGCCTCTGCTGGACTCTCTCCAGTAGTTCCTTGTCTCTCTGGAAGTGGGGAGCCCAGAACAGGACCCAAGACTCCAGTTGTGGCCTGACTAGGGCAGAGTAGAGTGGGAGGAGAACCTCCCTCGATCTACTGGATCCAGTTTAGGTGAGGGAATAGTGACCTCAGGTGTCTGTTAGATTAATCACAGGAATATCTTTCCCATGAAATGTTTGTAAGTGGTGGGTTTGCTCTCCTTGTATGTCACACAGATCCCTTTGATGCTGTGACTCTGCTATTGTTTGGTAGCTTGACTTGGACATGGGTTCAGTGTCACTGCTGTGATTCAAATGTCAGTGTGTCCATTGGGTTGATATTTGCAGAGCCTAATGACTAGAAATGAAAGCTAATATAGACTAAGATGAAGTAGTCTGTTATGGCAATAGACCCTAAAGAGTAAAAGAGTCAGAGCAGAGAACCAATGTGCAGCTTAATATTTCATCCTCATTGAAAAACAGCAGAAGGAAAGACAAGAGATCAGTGCAAACTGATCTGCTTTTTCAACCAGATGTCTGTATTTACCAAACACCTAATTTATAGCCAAAAAACACTACTGCTTCTTTCCTGCTTAGGTTTCTGCTGGCTTAGTGATGTGAACCCAGTGGCAAGGACCATTCCTGGTGCAAAGGACAGGGCCAGGAGTTTCCCCCAGGGTCAGCAATATGTAAAATAATTACTTTTCACTAATAGGTGTTCACACCTTCAGCAGCTGTGCCCACCCAGATAAGCTCTTCCTCTATACTGCCTCCATTTCTACAAAGCATTCTGATGACTGGTTTCTGGATTAATGAGATGAAAAATAATGTTTGCTGAACTACATCTGCCTCTTGGAACAGATAACTCAGGATAAAATGACACTTTAAAACCTGTTGCTAGCCATAAAATTAATGAAAGAGTGAAAAGGTTCATTCTAGGATGTAATAAAGTATATAACTGAATTAATTATGCAAATGTCCTAATTATTAGAACATAACATTCTCCAGGCTAAGCAGCCCCAGGGCTTTCAGCCTTTCTTCCTCCCACAGATGCTCCAGTGCCCTCAGCATCTTCCTAGCCTCTGCTGGACTCTCTCCAATAGTTCCAGTAGTTTCTTTTCACTCTAATGTGGTGTCTTCCTCATCTGAAAAAGTCAGTTCTAGACAGCAGCAGTCACAAAAGGAGGAAGAACATTTCTGACCCTTTGCACACTCCATCATTAGTACCAGAGCAGCTGGTGGTGGAGACCTGACAGCTTTATCACCCAGGCTGCCAGGGTTTACAAAGCCACTTTGAAATTCATGGCAGTACCTGTACACAACCTTATAACTGCTGGTGAAACAGGAAATCAAACAGAGGTGTGAAAACTGAAATGTCCTGCTGAGTTACCACCACACTTCAGGTAACAGGTGCATGGGAGTTCCAGGGAGAAGGAAGCCAAGAGCACATGTGCAGCAACACATCCTGACTGGCTTGAAATTCAGCCTCTCCATCTTTCTCTGCCCTGTCTTAATCGGAATCATGCAGGCTGGAAGGGACATCAGGAAGTCTCTAGTCCAAGCTCCTGCTCCAAGCAGACCCCAACTCGAAGCGTGAGCTGGTTGCTCAGCATTTTAACCAGTTTAGAATAATAGGATCATTAAGCTTGGAAAACACCTCTAAGATCAAGTTCAACTGTGGACCCAACATTACCATGCCACTAAACTATGTTGCAAAGTGCCATTATCTGTATGTTTTTTCAACACTTCCAGGGATAGTGACTCTACAATTGCCCTGGGCAGATTGTTCCAAAGCTTGGCAACTCTTTTCATAAAGAAATTGTTCCTCATGTCCAATCTAAACCTCCCCTGGCACTACTTGAGGCTGTTTCCTCTCATCCTAACACTTGCTCCCTGGGAGAAGAGATCAACCCCACCAGGCTCCAATCTCCTTCCAGGGAGTTGTAGAGAGTGAGAAGGTCTCCCCTGAGCCTCCTCTTCTCCAGGCTAAGCAATCCCAGTTCCCTCAGCAGCTCCTCACAACACTTGTGGCTCCAGACCCTTCACCAGCTTCACTGCCCTTCTCTGGCCACACTCCAGCACCTCAATGTCCTTCTTAGAGTCAGGAGCCCAAACCTGAACACAGTATTCAAGGTGTGGCCTCCCCAATGCCCAGTCCAGGAGGACAATCCCTGCCCATGTCCTGCTGCCACCCTAGTGCTGATCCAAGTCAGGATGCTGTTGGCATTCTTGGCCACCTGGGCACACTGCTGCCTCATCTTCAGCCACGGTCAAACACCACCCCCAGGTCCTTTTCCCCCCAGGCAGCTTTGCAGCCACACTTCCCCGTGCCTGCAGTACTCATGGGGTTATTGTGATGCAAGTCATTACGCAGCCTAAAAGATTTTAACTCTATCTTTCCGACATCAGCCCCACGCTTTTCAAAGAGAAAATATATCCCTATTTCCAAGTCTCGTTAGTCACAGTGGAGCATAGAAGAGACTCTAGCCACACAGCAACAGTCTGCCACCGCCACCCCGCGTCCCCTCCTCACCCTCCCTCCGCCTCTTCCTGCCCGCCCACGACACCGCCTTCCTCCTCCCCTTCCCTTGCCGCCCGGAAACTGAGGCCGAGGCGTGCAGCAGCCGCCATGGAGTACCTGACGGGGCCGGTAGCCCCCACCCAGGGCAATATGTAAGCGGTGGCACGGCTGGGGGGTGCCGGGGTTCGGCCTCGGGGCGCGGGGAGGGGAAGGGACGCGGGCGGCTGCTAGCCGGGGCGAGGGGTGACGAGCGGTCTGCACTTACCTCCGGCTGCCGGCGCGGGTTCCCTCCGCTCTCTGCTGAGGCAAAGTCGTTCTTCGTGCCTCATTTTTTTCCCCTGTGTGTGATCTTTGCAGCCTGTGCTGCCAGTGCGGAGTGCCTATCCCACCCAACCCGGCCAACATGTGCGTGGGCTGCCTGCGGGCCCAGGTGGATATCACCGAGGGCATCCCCAAGCAGGGAACCCTCCATTTCTGTAAGCAGTGTGAAAGGTGAGTGGCCAGGCCTCTTCCTTCCGCTCCTGAGGGGGGATCGGAGCCTTGCAGGGGGATCAGTGCGGCCGGAGACATTGCTGTGTCCGTTTAACTCTGGGCTCTTAGGGTTTTCCAGCACGTTCTGGTGTTTCTCTTCTGTAAAGATGTTGGTATGTGGAGTCTAGAAGGTGTAAATGAGGGACTTTGTGGTCCTTGAAAGAAGAGAAAAGCTGGCAGATTGGTAAGGATGGCAGTAAAAGTGTGAATGTACTTGGACTGTGGGTTTTAATGCTTAAGGAGGCACAAGTTGTAGCTGTATAGGTGATCACAGGTTCACATAGAACCCCAGCATGGTTGGAAGGGGCCTCTAGGGATCATCTAATCCAATCTCCTTGCTAAAGTGGGGCCACCCAGAGCAGGCTGCCCAGGATCACCTCCAGGCACATTTGGACTCCCTCCAGTAGTTCCTTGGCTCTCTTGAACTGGGGAGCCCAGAACTGCACCCAGGACTCCAGATATGGCCTGAGTAGAGCAGAGTGGAGAGGCAGGAGAACCTCCCTTGACCTGCTGCTCACACTGTTCTTCATGAACCCCAGGACACCACTGGCTTTCTCGGCCACAAGGACACATTGCTGGCTCATGGTGAACTTGTCCCACAGCACTTCTAGGTCCTTCTCCACGGAGCTGCCCTACAGCAGGGCAGTCCCTGACCTGCCCTGCTCCATGGGGTTATTCCTCCCCAGGTGCAGGACCCTAGACTTGCCCTTGTTGAATCTCCTTAGGTTCCTCTTTACTCAACTGTCAGGCTGTCCAGGTCTCACTGAAAAAAATATATTGATATTAAAACTGGAAGCTTGGGAAAGAACTGCTCATCTTTTGAGTGACTTAATGTGCAGAAGCAGCTTCAGTCTTCTGTAAAATGCTTCCTGTCTCACAGGTATCTTCAGCCTCCAGGAACCTGGGTTCAGTGTGCTTTAGAATCAAGAGAACTTCTTGCTTTGTGTCTTAAAAAAATCAAAGCTTCACTGAGCAAGGTGAGTAGCTAATCTTATTGGTATTTTGGGTTTCTATCAGTATTGCATAAACTGAAGTCCTGGTAACTTAGAGAGTTTGGTCCTTCCAGAGCAGCCATCTATTAAACATAAAATGGGCAGCCTGGGCCAGGACTCCCAACACCCTCACAGCAAACAAGGTTCTCCTCCTGTTGAGAAGGAACTACACCAGAAGCTTGTGTTTGGTGGTGGTTAAAGCTGGCTGGTGTGGACTAGCTGTAGCAGCACAGCTGCTGGCAGGAGCTGACTCTTCCTTCCCTGGCAGGTCCGGCTGATTGATGCAGGCTTCATTTGGACTGAGCCACATTCTAAGAGGCTGAAGCTGAAACTGACTGTTCAGAAAGAGGTAACTGCAGCACAGTATTCCACATGTGGCTTTTAAAAAGCCGAACTGGCAAACAGCATGATTTTAGTAGTAGTAGTAGTACATTTTAGATAAGTAATTCTCTTTGGTAGTATCCAGCAAGTGTTTACTGGCTTCTCTTGAAGGGATATTGGTTTCATCCTGCCTCAGTTTGATCATTGAAGTCCCACTCACAACTGTTTGAAGAAGGTTATTGCCTGTTCCAGTACAGTTGGAAAAATACTACTAGTATTAGTGTAGTCTGGAAGTTATTTCTGAGGGCAGTGATAAACTAGCTCTCTGTCCTGACAGGACCAGCAAGGAAGCCTTTGCACCTTTTGTTTTGCAGGTGATAAATGGAGCAGTTCTTCAGCAGGTGTTTGTGGTGGAGTACATAGTCCAGTCTCAAATGTGTGAAGACTGTCACAGGATTGAAGCTAAGGATTTCTGGAAAGCTGTGGTGCAAGTCAGGCAAAAGGTAAAGGCAAAGTGACAGAACAGTCTGGTGGGCAAAGATTTGGGTGAATTTTTGAGTTTCTCAGGAGAAGATGTCCTCACCCTTGCACACTGCCACAGTAAGAACAGTTTGTCTATGCTGGATGTTTTTCTTCCTGATCTTAGCTTAGAAAAACTTTGTGCTGCCCAGTATTAGCATATTCCTTTTAAATGTTGGCAGGAGGATCTGGTGTGAATTCCTACATCTCTTGTCTTTGCAGGCAGTGTCAGGGACAGTGGTACAGATTGTTTGGAAATATTTGAAGCTTCTGTAAAGAAAATGATATCTAGCACAACAGGGAAAAGCAGAAGCTTTAAATTTGATATAAACAGAGCCCATCTCTGAAATCTTTTGGGTTCCTTGGAACAGACATTGGACTGTTCCTCCTCTAGAGGATCTCTTCCTGTAAATGTTTGTTCTTCAGAGGTTCTACATTTGGACTAGACAGTTCTTAAGTAACCTGGATCATTTTATCTCTGCTTTTAGACTCTGCACAAGAAGACTTTCTACTATTTGGAGCAGCTGATTTTAAAACACAGGCTTCATCAAAATACTCTTAGGATTAAAGAAATCCATGGTAGGTGAGGTGCCCTCTTAGTCTGGGGGTAGAATAGACCAGCCTGTTTGAGTTGAGAGAGTGCTTGCATTAGCAACTCTGCAATCATTAAGGTTGGAAAAGACCTCTAAGATAATCAGGTCCAACTGCCAAGTCATCCCCAAACCATGTCCCTAAGTGCCAGGTATACATGGTTTTTTTGAACACTTCTAGGCAGGTTCTTTTCCTCTGGGCAGCTTCCCAGCCTTTGTGCTCCAAGCCTGGAGCATTCCTGGGGTTGTTGTGACCCAAGTGCAGAACCCAGCACTTGGCCTTGTTGAACCTCAGCCCAGGGATCCAGCCTGGCCAGATCCCTCTGAGAGTCTCCTTACCCTCCAGCAGATCAAGACTCCCCCACCCCAACTTAGAATCATCTGCAAACTGCCTGAGGGTGCCTTCCATCGTGGATCATGGATAGAGATATTAACCAGAATTGGCCCTGAAACTGAGCCCTGGGGAACACACTTGTGCCTGGTCCCCAGCTGGGTTGATCTCCATTCACAGCTGTATACAGATAAGCAGCAGATCTCTTAGCCCATGTGTTGTGTTTGACACAGAACATCAGTTCATCAGGCTTTCTTCTCTTGCAGATGGCCTGGATTTTTACTATTCTTCCAAGCAGCAGGCCCAGAAGATGGTAGACTTTCTTCAGTGTACAGTTCCATCTAGGTACATTGCTCACATTTATCCTCTTGGAAGAATGAAAAGCTTTTGAGAAATGTCTTTTATCCTTCATTTGACAAGGATGTTGTCAGGGAGAGTGTAAGGAAGCTGTGCTCTACGGAAACCAGACAAAATCCCTTCTGCAAAAGGCCTGTGTTTCCTGCTTAGCTATTGTCAAACTAGCCCTTGTGCATTTTAATGCTTCCTTAAAGATTTGCAGTACATAAGAGTATAGTTCCACTGCTGTTCTTTGTGCTCATGATCTCCTGTTTCAGGTCCAGTTCTTTGCTGCCTGAAGGCTCTCTCTCTTTTGGTGTTTTCTAGATCCAAAGCCTCCCAACGTTTGATCTCACATGATATTCACAGTAATGTCTACAATTACAAAAGCACTTTCTCTGTGGAAATTGTTCCCATATGCAAGGTGACTTCCCTGTGTTTCCCCTTCAGGGTGTTGTGTGAAGTGGGTAGAGTTTGGGTTTGGTGGTGGAGACGTGATTTAGGGTGTGTTTGTGGGGATGGGGAGTGCAGATAGCAGCTCTCTTGAGGGAGTCAGTGGGTGGAGAGCTGCCAGTAGAGAGTTTGGAAACCTGGTTTGGAATTCTGAACCAATGAAGGAAACAGGAGTGTAAATGATTCTCTGTTTGCATGCAGGACAATGTTGTCTGTCTGTCACCAAAACTGGCACAGAGCCTTGGCAACATGAGCCAGATCTGTGTGTGCTTTAGAGTCACCAGCACCATCCACCTCATTGACCCTAGCACCCTGCAGAGTAAGTTACAAGTTCTCTGCACTACAGCAGCACATTTTTGCTTGGTTGGGTTTTGTTGTCATGAAATCCTGTGGCTTTATCTCTTAATGCTGTAAATTTACCTGTAGAGGCACTGACCACACAGATAATAGCAAACTAAGCTTGAGGTCTGTACTGTCCTAGGCAAAATGTGCAGGACCAGTGTTCAGTTCATGGATGTTCTAGGCTAAGCACTTACATTTCCAGGTCTGTCCCTTTAAAGTGAAATGGGATCAACTAGATGGGATCAAGTTTTCCTCTGCATTATGATTCCAGCCATTTTGGTACCAGAAGCACTGTACTTTGGTATTTGCTGATGAGCTCTGGCAGCAAAATGCTTCTAGTAAGGATCCAGGCAGGAGAGTGGTTCCTGGCAATACAAAGGTCTGGGCTTGCAACATGTGTCTGGGCTGCCACAGATCTCCTCTTGTAGCCCAGGTTTGCAATATGGGCCATGTCCTAAATACTTGGGGTACAAGAAGAAACCTGAACAAGATGGACTGGGTAGTTACCTTCATTTTGGCTGCTTCCTTTTTTAACTCCTTGGCCTGGATTCTCTCCCCTGCTGCTGCCTGTCTGTTGCAGTTGCTGAAATCGATGGCAGCACCTACTGGCGCCAGCCCTTCAGCAGCTTGTGTCACCCCAAACAGCTGGAGGAGTTTATCATCCTGGATATCAACAGGGTTCAGGAGAAGAAGAAAGGAGCAGGGGCAGGAGCAAGGTCAAACAAGGTAAGAGTTACACTCTTTGTTTGATTCAGTGCTTTGGGCCTTCTTCTCCCCTCCTCCCTCTACTCAGCTCAACTCCTGGTTTGGATTGTTCTACCTTTGCAAAGTCTGGTGAATGCTTTGCTGTGTCTTGCCCCTGCAAAAGCTCTTCTGTCATGAAGAGTGTGACCAGCAGAGTGAGGGAGGTTCTGCTCCCCCTCTGCTCTGCCCTATCAGGCCACAACTGGAGTCCTGGCTCCAGTTCTGGGCTGCTTAGTTCAAGAGAGCCAAGGAATTACTGGAGAGAGTCCAGCAGAGGCTAGGAAGATGCTGAGGGCACTGGAGCATCTCTGGGAGGAGGAAAAGGCTGAGAACCCTGGGGCTGCTTAGCCTGGAGAAGAGCAGAGCCAGAGGGGAGCTGCTCAATGCTGAGCAAGAGCTGCAGGGTGGGGGCAAGAGGCTGGGGCCAGACTCTGCTCAGTGGTGCCTAGGGCCAGGACAAAGGACATGTCCCTGTCCTTGGATGACAGGCAAGCCTTCATGGGGTTGTTGTGACCCAAGTGCAGGACCCAGCCCACATGTAGCAGTGAAAATTTTCTGTAGCATGGCAAGTTAATCCTAGGTAAGTGAAGTGAAGCTGCAGTTGATTTCACAAGTGTTTTCTTTTTCACTCCTCAAGCACACGCTGGCTGAAGCCTGGGTACAGAAAACCTCAGAGCTGAACACAGATCATCAGTATTTCTGCTGCACCCACCTAGGGCACATTCTGAATCCTGGGGACCTTGTCTTGGGGTCTGTTCTGTTTCCTTGTTTTCATTAAACCATTATTTAATGATTAAATTAGCTGGGTTCTGTAGAGGAACTGTAATGGAGTGAGTAACAGTGAGAGAATCTTTCTTGTTGGCCATGGAGAGAGAAATGGTCCTAGAACAGGAAAGCTCTTCTGCCCCTTTGGAAGGGGTAACAGTTCAGACACAAATGGGAGGGATTTTTACTATCCTAGGCAAGACTTTTGTTGTTGGATAGCAGGTATTGTATACAGCAGTGACAAATGGGACCCTTTGGGAAGATGAAGCAAATGAGGTGATTCTCAAACAGGGCTGTTACTGGAGAACCTCAGGGGCTGTTGCTGTTTGGGTTCAGGAGGGTAGGAAGTGCTGCAGCAGCTTCTGAGGGGTAGTTCCAGTGATGACAGCTGCATGTTGGTGTGGATGTTTGATTTGCAGACATTTATCTTTCTTAGGAGCTGTAACTGAAACCATGCTGCTCTTTAATACAAACCTGTGGTATCTTGAGTGCAGTTTTGTAGGCTTAGATACAAGGGTAGGGTAAAAATGCCTGTTTCCATTGTAGATTTGACTTGGCCAACAGCAACTTAAATGATGAATTTGCCAATAAGATGAACCCACACAATATTCCTGATGTGGTAAGAGCATTTTCTTTCTCTCTCCAATGTTCCCTGTCTTATCCAGGGGTGCTAGGGAAGATGATTTTATACTGATCACTCTCTAGTTCCGCAGTGCCTGCAGGGAGAGAGGATATTAACTTTGGGATTGGAATCGCAGCTCCTTTGGAGAGTTATTTTCTTACTACAGTTTTGGAGTGGTGGTTAAATAATAGATGAACTCACCTTCCTCTGTGTGGGCTTTGTTCAGATTGCTGTGCACTGTGTGGGGAAAGGTGTTTTCCACTCCCAGGCTGTGTGTGCCCCTTCAGGACATCCCCCAGAGTCTTCAGAAGCCTTGGAGCTGACAAATGCTGCCTGAGTTCTCTCTTTAACCTCCCGAGTGCCAGACTGACTCTGCCATTTGTCAGCTGATTGTATAGCAGCCCAGGTCTAGACTGGGCTGTCCTTTTGGGCCTTGTTGGAGTGTCAGCAGTGCTGAAGGGCTCTGTGTGTGTGTGTGAATCCTTGCTGGGTTTCCCTGCAGGTGTTGATAAAGAAGAGCTACGACCGCAGCAAGCGCCAGCGGCGCAGGAACTGGAAGCTGAAGGAGCTGGAAAGGGACAGAGAAGGCATGGAGTCAGATGATGAAAGGTGCAGTATCTGCTATGAGCTTTCCTTTCCTTCTTCCCTAGGACACTGCCAAGTGTAGAAAGGTTAGGTTTTTGGCTGAGGATAAACCCAGTGTTACAGCTGTGCTGATGAGCAGAAGCAGCTGCTGCTGGTTCTGTTGGAGCAGGATGGTGGCTCAGAGGACAGGCTGAGAGCAGTGTGTGCTCTCTGCAGAGTCTCCCTGGCTTTCTGTTGCCCTTCCCTAGTGCAGGAAGTGCTTTAAGCACATGCACTTGATGCTTATCCCTTCTTGAGTGCTGAGTTTTCAGGGAACATGGATCCTGAGGACAACAGGTCAGAGGAGGGTGGAAACAGATTAAGTCTTAGAGATAACACTGCAGGTTTTCACAGAATCACAGGGTGTTAGGGGTTGGAAAGGACCTCTGGGGATACCTAGTCCAAACCCTGGTTTGCTGTTGCAAAACAGAAAAATATGTTTATGTTCTGTCCCAGTAAAAGCTTAAATCATGCTTAAAAAGCAGCAGCAATTTGCTGTCTGTAGATTACAGCTGGTGTCTGTCTAGCTAATGGGATACTGAGGTGGAAACATGCTTGTCACTGGTTTGTTCAGTGACAAAGCTGATAGAGCAGCAGCAGATAACATCTAATTGAATAGAAAAAAATAAGGCAATTGGAGTTAAATGGCAGACAAATTATTTGGAAACTAAGAGGTGAGACTGAAAAAGCAGCAAGCCTGGGGTTGGAAATGTAGGAATGCAGTCAGAAGGCACATCTGAAGGGCTGCAGGTTGCAGTCCATCCTTGGGGCTTAGTTTGATTTCGTCTTGCTTCATCAGTTTGCATAGATGCAAAGGAAAAGTGAGTAAATACATCAATTACCCTTTACAGACAATACCAAGACTTCCTGGAAGATCTGGAAGAAGATGAAGCCATAAGGAAGAATGTCAACATTTACAGAAGTAAGAGCATTTTAACCATGTGATTGCATGGAACTGAGTCACGACTCTGAGTGAAAAGGCTTCTGCTGAAGTTCTCAGCTTGGATTCTTTGAACTACTCATGGCTAGAGAAATGCTGTCATGAAACAGCATCAGGTGTTCACTGCATTTCACATGCACTGAATGGATCTTGATGGATTTTGTTGGCTTGCCTTTAACATGGGAGACAGAGAGCAAAGCATATTTTCTCCTGCACGCAAACCCTCTGCTGGCTGAAGAGTTTGATCTTCCATCAGGACAATCCCAGTGGCACTGGGGGGTTTTTAGGAGGGCTTTGGTTAGGTTTGGTTTGTTGGTTGTTTGGGTTTGGCTCTTTTTCTTCCTCTCTTAAGATGGTTGAGGGGAGTTGGGGTTTCTTTTCTTTGCCTAGCTGATTTTGATGTGTTTTTGTTGTGGTTTCTTTCTTTTCTCCACCATTTGTAGATGCAGATATTCCAGTGGAGAGTGACACAGATGATGATGGGCCTCCACGAATCAGCCTGGCTGAAATGCTAGAGGATCTCCACATTTCCCAGGATGCCACTGGTGGAGAGGGAGCAAGTATGATGACAGAATGAGGGTAGTGCATTACTCCATGCCATAAATACTCCCTTCACCAGGAAAAACTACCCAAAACCTTAGTAAAGCTTACAAATGGATGAGATGGGCCTGAAAAGTGATGTGGTAACTACCACTGTAAAGCTAAATAATACTCCTAAACCCATGTTTTCTATATAATCTAATAGAGAAGCAGCAATTAAAGTCAAATTCCATTACATTGTCATGTAAGTTCCTCCTGTTCCTGAGTGTTCTCTCCTTGCAGCTTGTGCAGCATAAAGCTCAGCTGGCTGGCTGCAGGGTTGTCCATTGCCTTGTCCATGTAACAATGTTTTGGGGAAGCCTCAAGAACATATCTTCCTTTACTAAGGGAACTCCAAAATCCATGTTTACACCAAAAACTCCTTTAATTTGTAAGCTGTAGCCAGTGGATGCATTCTGTCTCTAGAGAGAGGTGGTTTGGCTTGTGAGTTTTGTGACAGAGGTAAAAAGTGACCAAGCTTTTATCTTGCATAGTTTGGTAATAAGCTTCCTGCTGTTGGCAGGGGGAGGGAAGAGTCATTAAAGCTTGCTTGGAACTGCTGAAACCTCTCTCATGTTTTCATCCCAGTGCCCCAGTGATTTCAGATGTCTTGCTGTCTTGTCTGTTGTCCAGTGTGTTCCGGGACATGTCCCTTTTCCTTTTCCCCCTTCCATGGTCTGTTGCCCAGTCTGTATTAGGTTTCAATTCCTGCTGTCTTTCAGCAGGAGTCTTGTCTGGAAGGATCTCATGCTGTGGGTGCTGAGCCAACAAGTCATAAATCTAAGTATATTGCTTGGCTTTTCATGCAGTTGTTTGCTAGCTGGTAACACGTAGGAGCAGCTCTGCAACCAGTGTGGACTATTGAAGCCAAAGTTAACTTCTATTTTAGTTTCTTAAGTTTAACGTGCAAACAGTTGGGAGCCAAAAGAGGCCTAGATGGTGGACCAGCAAATGAAATATTTGCCAAGGTCTTCTTACAGACACCAGATAAGTAATTTGACCAAAGGTACTTCCTCACAATAGATAAAAGGCTGCCACTGCCCTGCACCTCCTGAAAATCTCCCTGTGGTTTGAACAATAGCTTACAGCTCCTTTCCCTCTATATATGCAGAAGGTGCTTCAGGATTTTAACTCATAACTACTCAGTTATGTAGAGAGTGAGAAGGTCTCCCCTGAGCCTCCTTTTCTCCAGGCTAACCAACCCCAGTTCCCTCAGCTGCTCCTCACAACACTTGTGCCCTAGACCCTTCACCACCTTCATTTCCCTTCTCTGGAGACACTCCAGCACCTCAGTGTCCAGTGTTTCAAGAGTGTTGTAAGAACCTTTCTAGGAATGGCCAAATGCAATTGAAAGGCTGTGAGGTCTTGGTGAGAGGAGGGGCTCTCACTTGGCTCAGGAGGCAACAGCAGTGGCAGGAGCTTGCCCCTTCTCCTGTAGCAGTTGCCGTAGGAAGACGTGTGGCTGTGATTAATGTGGTGGCCACCAGGTGTCACTGTTCCTTCACCTCTACGGCCAAAAGCAGCCCGTAGGATGAGATGTGGCTGTGATTAATGTGTTGGCCACCAGGTGTCACTGTTCCTTCACCTTCACGGCTCCAAAAGTACTCCGTAGGAACAGATGTGGCTGTGATTAATGCGATGGCCACCAGGTGTCACTGTTCCCTCACCTCTACGGCCAAAAGCGCTCTGTTAGCTGCTTTGAAGGTGGCTGTGAGCTCTGCAAACCCTGGTGATGCCCATGTAGCCCTGAAAGGCTCTTTCTAAACCGTCTGTGCTCAGCGATGGGTTTTGTAAACCAGAAGGAAAACTATTGAGGCTGTAAATGATTTGGCAGGTTGTTTGTGTACCACTTAGGACAGTGAGACTTTGTGCTGCATGGGGTGTACTGGTTCTGGTTACACCTTTGTAATTAGTGTAGGTCTGGGTTAATTCATACCTTTTTGTAGGGCAGATCTGAGAGATAAGTGCCTGCAATTTTTAACCCATTCCTCTGCTGAAATGAATTGATGCTAGTGTATGAAAGCTTCATATAGTTAAGCCAGTGTGAATGCAGCAGAAGAGGAAACACTCAAAGTCATTTGAAGCCCTGGGTTTGTTTTAAACTTTTCCTTAATGGTCATATTGAAAATAAACCCAAATTGGGTCCTTCAGGGAGCCCTGAATCCCTTGAGGGGAGGAGGTGTTTAAGCAGTTTGGTGCTGGTGGAAACCTCAAGTAAGAGGTTGTTGTGCAGGTTCCCAGTGCAGCAGACACAGAGTTACTCCCAAAGCAGCTGATTTGGAGGAAGTTGGCACACTGAGAAAGGAGATACTGGAGTCAGCCCAGTGGAAGTGCTCATACGAGCACCATGAGAGCTCTCACACTCAGGCAGTTCTTCCAGCTGGCTCTGAGAAGCAGCTGCTCCTCACCCTTCCAGGATCTCTGGGCTTCTGTGCCCATTTCCATTGTACCTTGTCCTGTCCCTGGCCACCACTTGAGCAGAGTCTGGCCCCAGCCTCTTGCCCCCACCCTTAGCTCTTGCTCAGCATTGAGGCTATTAAGTGCTGACAAGTTCATCTTAGCAGCAGGATTTTCAAGTCAGATAATGAACAAGCAAGATAAGAGCTCAGATTATGCTCCAATGTAAACAGTAGCATAGACAAAATGCTTTTGTTGTAGTGGCAAAACTAAGTGACAACAAGGAGCATGAACTTTTCTGAGGCCTCTAGAAGCTCTTGGAAGTAATCTCTGACAGAGGGAACAAAGTTCTGCATAAACAAAATCCTCTACTCCATTGTCTTTAGAGTAAACTATTTGGCTTGATGAAATACAGATTATAGTTTAATGAGAGAGAAGCTGAGCAAGCCCTACAATAATAAACCTTCATAATGAGCTGCCATAAATCTACCATTATCTATTGGAGCTGAAAGAATCAAGCAGCTCACAGTGAACAGCCTGAGCTGTTTTATTTTAGCAGGTGTTTGTTATATTGTTCTTTACTTTCAGCTCTTGCTGAACCAGCATTGGGAAGTTGGGCAGTTTCAGTATGAGATGTCTTTTTAAAAGGCAGTGAAGGAGTGATCTGCATGGTGCTTACCATCACCCTCACCTCCCTTTCTGGTGTGTAGCACCACAGTGACATCAACTTCCCCTTAGGAACACATGGACTGGGAGGTCAGATCTGTTCTCTGGGAGTGGAAATGACCTCAGAGAACCAGATGGGTTCCGTGTCAGAAATTAAGACCAAAGGACCTGGGATTGCTAGTGGACAACAAGTTTACCATGAAGCAGCAATGTGCCCTTGTGGCTAAGAAGGTCAATGGTGTCCTGGGGTGCATGAAGAAGAACAGTGTGAGCAGCAGGTCAAGGGAGGTTCTCCTGCCTCTCCACTCTGCCCTACTCAGGCCATGTCTAGAGTCCTGGGTCCAGTTCTGGGTTCTCCAGTTCAAGAGAGATGAAGAACCTCTGGAAAGAGTCCAAATATGCCTGGAGGTGATCCTGGACAACCTGCTCTGGGCGACCTTGCTTTAGCAGGGACTTTAGCAGGACCTCAGAGGTCCCTTCCAAACCACACCATGCTGGCATTTTGGGATACAAGCTGTCAACAGGCCTAGGAGACATCAACAGGCACCTCTTAATCATGTATCTGATCCATGCCCTGTTTACAGCAACTGCAACCCACTATCTCCTCTCCCATGCACAAACCCAAACACTCAGTCCCCAAGGACAGTGGGAAACAGGCAGGTGGCATTGGCAGCTCTCTACTGTAGCAGGCATTGGCATGGATTTGGTATCTCCTGTTGAGTCAGGAGATACTCTGACAAGATTGGGAGGCAAACCAGCCACCCCAGTGTCTAACAAACGATCTATTACTCATGAGACTGTGGGTGCATTAGTGTGTCTGTACAAGAACTCTCTGCAGGTAGCTGGCCTGGCTCTGTGAGAAAGGTTGTCCAAGAAAACTTGGCTTGTTCTTGGTTGTGTAAGAAACTTGGGCAAACTGTAATGGAAATGCTGCTGGTGCTAGCAAAAAGTCACAAGGAACTGAGCTTGGTGCAGGTGTCCTCAGAGAGGCTGTGCAGGCAGAAAGTGCAGGGAATAGTCCATTTCCTGTCCTTGGAATGTTCTGCTGTCCTGGTTTGAGCTAGAACTCATTCTGTTCGGGGATTTCTCTTGCCAGCTCAGGCTCTGCTCAGGGCTGCACTTGCTGCAGCTCCCAGCATGGTCTCCCAGACAGTCTCTACTGCTAGCACTGACAACACTCCATGGGCACAGTTCCTACCAAGGCTTGGGCTGCAGAAAGGCTCTGCCTTAGCCTTGCTCCTCTGCACAACAAGGGCACTGCTGCATCTTTTGTCCCACCTCAGGCTGCAGGGAGTCAGAAGTGGCAGCTGCAGGGAGGAGGGGCCAGGAGAGGTGACCCTCAGCTGCCCAACAAGGGATCACATCCCTTGGATGTCATAGGCAGGGTAAAGCTGAGGGGTCACAAGGGTCAGGCACCTCTTCAGTGGCTGGTGTCTGAGGACTCAGTCTGTTCTGCCTTGGATTCTGATCCCTGTGTTCCTGACTCCAGTTCCCATCTGCTGCTGAGTCTAGTCTGGTGGTGACAGTGACATCGTTGCCATCAGGGGGTTGGGTTAATCATTGGGTTTGTATCTCATTCTATATATTTCATTTTATCGTTAGTATTTTGATTAAAACTGTTAAGTTTCCCAGCCCATCAGTCTCTCTCCCTTATTCCCTTTCTCTCTCCTTTGGGAAGCAGAGAGGTTCAGAGAGAGCATCTGGCACTGCCTAGTGCCCAGCCCAGCCCAGCCCTGACCCTTGACACATGGCCACTCTGTGCAGACTGTACAAACTGCTGCCTGCAAAACATCCTGACAAGCACTGAAGCCAACTGTTACAGTGGCTTTTATTCCACCTCAGATAGCATCTGTTCTCACACAGCTGGGATAAACCTATCAAGTTCACAGATAGTCTGACAGACACCAAATCAGACCAGTGCCTGACCTTGAGTTTCCCTTGCCAGACGAACATGCCCAGGCCTGGCACAAGCAATTCTGGAGCCTCTTTCTGTCAGTTTAGCTGCTGGTCAGAGTGTAGCTTCCAGAGGGGAACCTGCCCACACAGGCTCAGATTTTGAAACTGAAATTGAAACTCATTGTATGGTGAGTTTGCAGATAATGTTTTAAATCCTCTTCTGGAGCCTTGGAGAAAGGCAGGAAAAGGTGGGAGGAGGAAAATTAAGAATTTGGAGGGGTTTTTTTCACCTGCCAGTTAGCCCTGTGATGCCTTCTTTGCTTTTTCTGGTGCTTCCTTGGCTCTCCATTCACACAGCCATGGCATGATCCTCCAGCAGCTGTTGCAACAGAGGCACCAGGCACTTGAGGTGACCACAACAAACACTCAGTGGGTTTATGCTGGAGAGGGGAAGAGGAAAGGCAGTAAACAAAAACAGGCCCAGGGTCAGGGTTCTGACTTCTCCAGCCTGATGTCAGACTCCTTAATGTCCACAGATAGTTTGGGTGTATGTAGATAGCCTCCTCCTGTAATTTAGTGTAAACACAGCTCTGGTGAGCTGCTCAGCCACTGAGCTCTCTCCACAAGGATAGAAGGCAGTGTGTGCACGTCTCTCTGGCACATAGAATGCAAAATACTGTATTTACCTCTATTACAGACTGACAGTTGTGAAACAAAATTGTCATCTCCATCAGCAGTCCAGTAATTGACCTAGCTAAAACACTGTGTTTCTCTCTTCTGTCCCTGAACATCATTAAATGCAACACACATAATTACACCTATAAGCTGCTAGGAGCAAACAGAAGATGTTTACTACTTTAGCCATCATATTCTTTCCTAAAACACACAATTAGGTTCTCATCTGAAAGCATTAAATATGTTTTTTTCACAAGCTTAGAGAGTACTTGGGTACAGAGTTGTATATTTAAGTGCAGCTGCCCTTGTTTTCCCAAATAAAACTATTTCCATATCCTATTTTCCTCTAACTATAAATGAGGAAGGTAACTGAATCTTGTGCTGAGATGACATCCAACACTAGTGTCAGCACTTTGTTTTACTGCCATCTATGGCCAATCTCATTTCAGAAGTTGGTTGATTGCCACTTCCTAATAACATCCTCTTCTTTGGAAGGAGGAGACATCTATGATCCTATGATTCTATGATCTAGCTAGGAACATTTCTGTGCTGGAAAGAGGTAAGAAAACTCACTTCAGGGTGGGTGTTAACCCTGTGTGTGCCCTGCTATTATTCTGTTCTTCTCCTGGGATGACACAGAACATGGATTCCAGTTGCTACGTTAGTTGTACTGGTAGTTCACCCCTGGCCAGCTCCAGTCCACGTCCTCTAGAGCACACCAACAGCACAGGCATCTTCTGTTTCTGAGGCTGAACCTTAAAAAGCACAGATTTTGAAACAAAGGCAATGCCAGGGTGTCCAGCATATTTGTCCCAAGAGTTCATGTTTCAAACACTACTCAATAGGCAGAGTGGCAAAGGAGGTCAAAGATGGGGTTAGTTAAAAAGGAGAGACACTGTATTTTAGGTCTGATTTTATTTTTAACTGAAATGTTCCTACCACAACTGAATGTGCAGTTGCCTGTTCTGTAGGTGATATTCATGCATCACCAGTCTTCTAAAAGCAAAATAAAAATGATCTTTCTTTTAATAAAGTCCAAGAAGATCAGAATTTTATTACAGAGTTTCATACAAGTAAATCCCCAGATTTTTAACTGCATTATTTGCAGAATGATGACAAACCAGCCAAGTTATCCATTGTGTTCAATAATTGAAGAAACCAAATTAATACTAAAAGAATTCTGTAAACACATATATACCAAGCTTAAAGAAACAGCTTATAGTTGTATAGTGTGATGCAAAACCTTTTGTGCACACCTCTCTCCTGCCAGCAAAGCTTTGGCAGTCCAAACCAAAAGCATACTATGGCATTTCTCAAGAGGAAAACTCTCCATATCCAAGCAGCTCTCCCTGGAATAACAAAAGCAGCGGCAAAGTTGTTTCTGTACCAAACCCAGCTCCATAACTCCAGACAGTCTTCAAAGCTCTTGAAGAAGCAGTCAGTCAAACAATAAAAACAAAGGGCTGCTTGAAATTGTTTTGGCAAAATAATTTGCTGTCAGAGAGTTCCAGAACAGAGAAGAACATGAAGAGACACTGCAGAATAAAACAGTGTTTGCACCCCCCCTGAACCTGTTCCTAAACAAAAAGGGAGTGTTAAGGACAACACTTCTTTGATCCAAAAGTCAGTGTCAGGTTGCCAATGTTACTTCAGGACAGAAACAGTGTTTTCATGTTGGCTTCCAAACAACTGCCAGAAGAACTGCAAAGCAGAGCTAATGTGGCCAGGGAGAAAGATGTAAGCAGTGTACAGTACCGTCACTAAGAGGGCGATGTTGAAAGAGTAGAAGAGCAGCTTTTCCCAGGGCTCCATCAGATAGGAGCAGGTGATCAGTTCAAACTGGCAGTACAGCCAATAAAGATAGTTCTTCATGCTCTTAATATCCATCTTCAGCTCTGTGCTGCTTCTGAAAGCCTTCCCTGGGACAATAAAGGAGAGTCAGGAGAAACAGAAACCTTACCAAAGAATACAAGACAAAAACAATGGATATAAACTTCCTATGGGCAGCTCATACTGACTCAGGTTGCTCATCCTGACCATTTGTACTCAATGATTCCAAGATCACAACTACATTTTAAACCATAAAACATGATCAGAGAGTAACAGACTAGCATGAGTCATTTTTTTATCCCATCCTATAAAAGAATCCAAGAATCCCAGCATGGGAGGGGTTGGAAGGGACCTCTGGGGATCACCCAGTCCAATGATCCTGCTCCAGCAGGGGCACCCACAGCAGTTTGCCCAGGATCACCTCCAGGTGCCTTGGGAATCTCTCCCCAGAGAAGGAGACTCCACAACCTCTCTGGGCCAGGGCTCCAACACAGGAGTTCATGCTCAGATGTACCCTCCTGTGTCTCAGTTTGTGCCCAGTGCCCTCTTGGCCTGGCCCTGGGCACCACTGAGCAGAGTCTGGCCCCAGCCTCTTGCCCCCAGCCTTCAGCTCTTGCTCAGCATTGAGCAGATCCCCTCTGGCTCTGCTCTTCTCCAGGCTAAGCAGCACCAGGGCTCTCAGCCTTTCCTCCTGCCAGAGATGCTCTGGTGCCCTTGGCATCTTCCTAGCCTCTGCTGGACTCTCTCCAGTAGTTCCTTGTCTCTCTTCAACTGGGGAGCCCAAAACTGGACCCAGAACTTCAGCTGTGACCTGACTAGGGCAGAGCAGAGGAGGAGGAGAAAATCCTTCGACCTGCTGGTCCAAATGAAAAGCTTCATCCAAATGAAAAGCTTCATCCAAATGAAAGGCTTCATTTGGATTCCTTTTTCCTTTCCTATGTTCAGCTCTGAACACCACAGTCCAGTTCAGGCCACTGCGTACTGGGTGCTATTACTTACCAAGGAGGATCCACAATATCTCTGTTCCCCACAGACTGGTTACCCAATAACTGTTGCAATTCATTTCTCCAAGCCAAACTTTCCTAACTTTGTCTTGCACTGGATTATTTAAGACTCCTCTGAAGCAGCATAATTCAAAAGCACATTGAAGCCTCTCTCTTCTTCCCCTCTTGTGGATTTTGACATAGAACTTGGCTAGAAGTTGGATTTCTACTGGTGCAGACTGAATTTCATATCTCAGGCTCCAGTTGCTGCTGGAATGCAAACTGGAAGCGTGCAGAAAACCACGAATACAGAACTACAATAAAAGACTGAATGGATCTGTTGCCAGAATGAAAACATGTCCATTTAACTTGATGATTTCTGTTCAAATTAAGGCTACTAATTATTGAGAGTTACACAACATAGTTCCCAGAACACAGAACTGGAGAGGTAAAGGGGGAGCAGGATTATTTCAGCTACTGGTGTTGCCTGTCATTTGGCAAACAAGAGGAGACAACCCGGAAACTGATTCCTCTTGTTTTAACTGGAAAGTTAAGAACTTCTGGTGATGTTGTTATTTGTGGAAAAAACCAAACACTCTTATTCCACAGAAATTAAATGCAACTTCACTGATCTATAAACAGTGGGATTCTCCTAACAAAAGCCACTTCCTAAAGCTTTTAGAACATTTGCCTCACCATTTCCATTTTACTTCCATAGCTTCCCCCTCCTCTTTTCTGCCCAACAAGTGAGGCAAAATAGGTAATGTTTCTGTAGCTAAGAATTATTGCTAATTAATTTTAGCAATATCCTCACTATATCTGTCACATTACTGTACATTTCTTGCAGTCACTAAATCTAGCTTATACTTAAGCCTCTTCTCTTCTCTTGTACTGCCAAGGTCCTTTGAGGAAAGTTTTCTTCTAAAAAACTGGATTTGGAATTAAAAAAACCCAGAACTTACCTCTTCCCTTCTCCCTGACAACCAAAGGTCTAGCTGAGAAATGCCTCCTGCCCCTTCTGCCCTTCGCAGCCCAACAGCTGAGGTACAGATTGAGAAGCAGAAACAATTAGCTTTGATCCTCAATTACAGAGTTTGTCCTCTACGCCCCGCCCATTTCACTACTGCCGACAGCTCCCCTGGCCAAGGCTCGCTGCATTATGCAACGAGAGCAGCGATCGGCTGGCTCCGGCCTGCGCTCTCGGGACAGCACTAACGTGAGCATTTGGACAAAGCCAAAGCTGAAGAACCTCAGCTAAGGAGGAACATAGGAGGCTGAAACCCTCTTTAGGACAGTCAACAGAACATGTTTACAGTCAGTTCCTTCCCTAATTTCAAATCTCCACAGATCTCTCTGCTGCTGTGGGACTCTCTGCTGGAGGCTGCCACAGCTCCTGCAAGGTGCCATTTAATGCCCATGTACAAATGTGGTGTCAGAGTTCAGCAGCCACAAAAATGTGGCTCAGTTAATATGCCACAGGAAAGTCGGTGGTGAAGCCACCACCTCCTGCAACCTTTGATTAGTGCCACTTTCAGACAGCTCCCAGTTTTCTCTGCATTGGTATCTCCCAGCCCCTCCTACACACCTCAGCTGCCCCCATCCAGAGAGCCTAGGGTGGAGGGAATATGTGGGCAAGATTGCTGCAAAGAAAATACACTGAGTTCTACCTAAAAATGCCACAAAATAAAACGAAGCCACAAATTCTTCAGGCATTTTAATGACCTAATTGGACAAGTAAATTAGGTAGAAATCTGCATAAAAGATTATGTTCTAAATGATCTGCCTGCAGTTAAATCATTTCCAAATATGAATCAGCTTCATTTTGGGAGAACATGCCACAAGCAGTGTCTAAGGCATCTGAGCCTCACCTTCTTTCTTCCCTTCCTTACCAAACACAGCCTGAGCTGACCTGCTCCCAACCTAAATGCTGACTTACTCCCAACCCCATCAACAAACTGAAGCTTTCTGTTTACAGACTGCCCACTTTCCATAGCAAATTCAAAACTGGTAAAGCACTGCCCCTGGCAGCTGCAGTTGATATGCCCCATGCCCTAACTCTCTCCTGCAGAGCCAGGGCTTTGCCACAGGAGAGAATCTCCCAAGCTGGAGCAGGATCTAGAAGACAGAACCTAGGCTGGGGTCTAGAGCATGGACTCAGCAAATGTGGACTGTGATTGCTCTGGGGTAGTGCCACAGGATCTCAAGTTTCTCTTTTCAAACAGATTTTCTCAGCTACCTATTTCAATGGAGAATGGGATAAGGAGGTGTTCTGTTTTGTTTTGTTTTTCATTAAAATGCTGGTGAAAAAAACAACACATACACTGGAGAAACAACACTTGACTACCAGAGTGCCCACATTCTTAGCAAGCCAGCACCCCTGGATCCTGTTACTCACCTTCCCTTCAGGGTGGATCAGCCTCTTCTGAATCCTTTAGCAAGATGCAGTGGCAGAGCACAGATTACAAGGGCAGCTGAAGACAGGGCTGTCACCTTCATGCTCTCAGAATCATCTCTGAAAAACATTTGCATAGAAGCCAGGAAATCTTGAGTAGGCTCTTCTGCCTTTCTCAAGTGTAAGCCTGTAGAGATGTTCTCATTCTGTTCAAGAATTCTCTACTAGTTCTTTTAATAAACAATTAACCAAGTTGAAACAATGCAGAAAGTGAGACTTGTCTGGGTTTGCCTTAGAATCATACAATCACAGAATCATTAAGATTAGAAAAGACCTCCAAGATCATTGAGTCCAACTGTTAACCTAACACTGCCAAGTCACCACTAAACCATGGCCCCAAGTACCACATCTAGATGTTTTCTGAACATTTCCAGGGATGGTGATTCCACCACTGCCCTGGGCAGCCTGGGCCAAGGCCTAACCACACTTCCAGTCAAGAAATTGTTCCTAACGTCCAACCTGAACCTCCCCTGGCACAGCTTGAGGCCATTGGAGAGAGTGAGAAGGTCTC
Organism: Galbula dea; assembly: GCA_013399015.1. Taxonomy (NCBI): domain Eukaryota; kingdom Metazoa; phylum Chordata; class Aves; order Piciformes; family Galbulidae; genus Galbula; species Galbula dea. Next base: position 1,259,166 of record VWZX01007345.1, on the reverse strand, counting down.
CCCTGAGTCTCCTCTTCTCCAGGCTAACCAACCCCAGTTCCCCCAGCTGCTCCTCACCACACTTATGTTCTAGACTCTTCACCAGCTTTGTTGCCCTCTTAGTTCTAACAACACCTTCAAAATTTTTACCTGACAGCTGAGAGCTGTTGTGAAAGCCATGGGTGGTAGAGCAGCAGATCAGGTGGTTATACAGCTGGGGTAAGCAGAATCCATTCCCAAGGAGATGCTGTAAGCAGATTTTTGGACAGTCAAGTTCCCAGACATTCCCTTCTCCTTGCTTTCTGAGCAGCCACACCTGCTGCTTTTTCCAGCTTCTACCCCAGGAGGAAATAAGAACTCATGGGTACCTTTCAGAATCCACAACACACACAAAGTTTGCCTGAAAAACCTTTTAAGGCAGCTTTAGCCTATGTGCTTTAAGATACTTTCCCCCACACAAAGAATAGTCTTCAAGATAAAAAAGCAACAGAAAACCAACAACAGCAATAAAAAAACCCAGACCAAAACATACCCCTGCATCTGGTAGGATGCTGTGATGAATGACTGCAGGTGGAAGAGAAAGCATTTCTTTGCAAAGATCTCACTCTGAAGAGCAGGAAGGAGACTCACCTGGCTAGCACTCTGTCCCAGAGGGGCTGCTCCCTTGTTTTCAGCTCTCTTGATCGTTTTGCCCACACAATTAAATTTGAAAGCCTCTTTTTACTGCTTCTCACTGTGGTTTCCAGGCAAACAAATTCCAACACAGCCATAGAAAAGTCATACAGGGACACAGCAATCATCCTCCCTAGCAAGGGAAATGGGAATTGCAAAAAGCAAACCAGAAACATTCAGATTAAAGGAAACCACCAGCCTCCTGGTTTTTAAGTGCAGTGAGGTTCCCCATATGGAAAAGCAGCAACTGCTGGTTTATACAGAATTTAGCAGATTAGCTCCATAAGTGATGTTTTTCCTCCTATTATTTCATGGGATCCTCTGATGTTCAGTGAAGTCTAAACCCACACTGAGGCATTTGCTTTGCATTTGGCTTCAGAACTAATTGTCTTCTGTGTGGCTCCTCTGCTGCTTTTCCCTTCTTGACCATCTCCTTTGACAACATTTGTATATTTAATTTCAGTAGTTCTTTCCCTGATCTAACTGAAATTGGTCATGGTTTAAAAAGTATGGTTTGTGGGAGTGCAGAGAGATACAGGTAATGAAAGAAAATAAGCCTCACTTCTGTTCAACCCAACTAGAAATGCCTGAAGTATCTCTGCCTCACATCTACACACTGCGGTAAGTCACTTATCTGTCTGCTTAACATTTAGCTGGTGAAAGACAATCAAAGCAAAAAGTTAAGGTGATCAGGACAGCTTTCTAATGTACCCTGCCCATCTGTCCACACAAAGCAAGGCATAGACAAGTTTGTTATGTTATCATCATAGTATCACAGAATGTTTGGGTCAGAAAGGACCTTTTAAGGTCATCTAGTCCAACCCCTTGCAGTCAGCAGGGACATCTGCAGCTACAGCAGGTTGCTCAGAGCCCCAGACAACCTGACCTGGGATGGTTCCAGGGATGGGACATCTCCCACCTCTCTGGGCAACCTGGGACAGGCTCTCACCACCCAGAGTGTAAATAATTTCTTCCTTCTCTCTAGTCTAAATCTCCCTCTTTTAGTTTCAAACCATTACCCCTTGTCCTGTCCCTACAGACCCTGCTGAAAAGTCTCTCCCCATCTTTCTTTTAGGCCCCTTTAAGTACAGAAAGGCTGCAGTAAGGTCTCCCTGGAACCTTCTCTTCTCCAGGCTGAACAACCCCAACCCTCTCAGCCTGTCCTCACAGCAGAGGGATTCCAGCCCTCTGATTATTTTTGTGACCCTCCTCTGGACCTGCTTCAACAAGTCCAGTTTGTTTGATCCCCTTTGGCTCCAGCCCCACTGGGAAAGAATGGAAAGAAGCAACCTTGATGATGTATTAACATTCTGGGCAGGCAGCCTTCTGCAACACTGTGACAGCCAGCACCTGCCTGGGCATTAGTACAAGCTTTTCTGGCTGCAGCTTCAAGTTCCTAACATGCTCTCTTCCCTATGCTGGCAAGGAGGATACATCAGGAACCTAGTGAGGCCTGGCAGGATAAAGATGTGCCACCATCTATATACACATCCTGACCACAGAAGTGCAGGTGCTGGAGGAAGGGAAGGGATGGAAATACAAGGCAAGGGCAGGGAGAAGGTGGGAGTTTTGGCAGCTAAAGCAGCCCAGGCAATGATGAGCTTGACCTGCTATGGACCCACACCATGAGGTAAAGACTGTAATCACAAAGAGAGGTGCCAGCCTCCTCCAGTGAACATCTGCAGCCTCTGAGTCATCCTCTGTCCTCAAGACACCTGAGCACCAGCTCCACAGCATAGGGAGAAAAACCTAGCTAGGAATAAGGAATGGCTCAATAGCAAGTTGGTAGCTTGACTTGCCAACATGATGAAGCTGCACTGAAGAACCTACAGAGAACACCTACACAAACTGAATTAAAATTGCCCTCTAGACTAGAACTAGCCAATTCTTAGAAAGGCTCTGTCCTACCTGGTGAAAATATCTGGCATGTGGCTCCACACATGGTGGCAAAAGCCAACAGGTTTCTCTGGAGCAGTATCACACCTGTCATCAGGCTGTGTGACACAACTAGATGAGGAATGTGCCTTGGCTCCAGCTGATAGGGGCTTGACTTACTGCTGTTTGTAATGCAAATAACATATTTTAATTATTACATTGTTGTCTGCAAGAGTCACACCATTTCCCAGCATGCTTCCCCACCCCTGGCTCGACCAGTTCAGGAATCTCTTTAATTCTACATCAAGTCAAATAATTAAGTGAAAACTATGGAAGCAGGTGAGCTCCAGAAAACACAAGGAATAGGCATAGTTGGCCCAGATTAGGCACAGACTATTTCAACATGAACCATGACAATATCATACCATTTAGGATGTGGTGAGTGTTTCCTATGAGTAGGACAGTTCCTCTAACACCAAGATTCTCCCATTCTCTAATTTTTAGGATCATTCTGTAGCTTTGCTTTAAAACCAGGGTGACACAACCCTAACAACCTTTCAGACCTTCAGCACACTTCAGACAAAGAGCTGACTGAAATTTCATTTGGCTTTTAGTGGAGAAATAGATGCAGTTCTTTATGTTAGGCATTATGCACAATGACAGCCACAACAAGAGAAGTTCTGTCAAATACTATGAAGAATTTCTTAACACAGGACTTAAAGAAAAAGTACATTTTCTCAACCAGATTATTTATTCTGTAAGCTGTTCTAAAATCATACCTCCTGTCATTAGCCTATTTGCCAGTTATACAGAAAATGACACGAGAATGCCCTGCTAAAAGTGACACAGGCTGGGGACTAGGGACTTTCCATTAGCACTGGGTAGGGACATCACATCCTCCTGCACTGCCACCTCCTTTTGTTTCTTCTCTCCTCCCCATTCTGATCTGAATATATGCTCTCCTCTTCATATGCTCTGAATATATGATCTGAGTACATGCACCTCTTGTGAACAGTGAGTAAACACTCCAACTTCATAACTCCATGAAATTCCACCTCAAATTAAGAACTCTGAGGCTGATTCCTGAGTACTCCTACAGCAACCAAGTCTCAAGAGATGACAAAAAGCTACTGCAAACTTCACTTGTGCTGCCAGCAAACACAGTTGTCTCCCACATGCGTGTGGAGTAGAGGGTTTCTATATACCAGCAACAGCTGCAGTCCCAATGTGCCCCATTAATGCTTCATCACTTTTCCAGGAAGACACTCAGCTGCTAGATTGTGTCCCAGGCACTGAAGGAATCCCAAAGCTTTCAGGACTTAGCCCAGTTACCAAAAAAAGCAGCAATCCAAAGGGTCTTTTCAGAAGAAAACAATTAATTTTAAATCACTGCAGCATGAAACCCTCCCCATCTCCTGCTGAAACCAGTGCACTAGGTTTGCAATATGCAAAAGAACATTCCACTTACTGAGCATCAAAAGGATAATAGCTGTGTGCTTGGTTCTCTTTCCCCAGCGTCAACACATACTTGGCAAGGGCTAAGAATCCACCAGAACTGGTGCACTGTACTGGAAGATAAATTAACATTAGGGTGAGGTCCAAGAAGCTGGTTTCCAGGGGGAAAGACAAGGAATTCAAAAGATGTTTTTTCAAGAAAATATGCAAATGGTGAGCCCAGTGATTTCCTCTTGTTGTAACTAAGGCAGGTAGTTGGCAAAATGGGTGTCCCTTCCTGGGCAAGAAGAATGATTTCTCACTCATATCCTCTTGAATTTCAGTTGTTGCATCTAAAGCCTGCCTGATGATCTTACCACTCAAAAATAAAACAAAGCTGAATTTGGTATTTTGGCAAAGAATAACTCCTGATCCAGCACTCCTCAGGAGATCTGGCCTTGTATTGAATAAAAGCCCTGCCAGTTAACTGGTGAAAGGCACAGGCAGGATCCCTCTGTCCTTACCTTGCAAGCTGCAAGCAGGGGTGCTTGTTGCCATAAAGCAAATGTAAAGGAAAAAAAAACCAACCCAAAACAAAATCCAAACCCAACTCACTCAGATCTCATCTTTTCATGACAAAAGAGTATCTCCTCAGCCTTCCCCTGACCCCCCTACAGCTGCTCAAACTTCCTGCCAACCCCTCACAACTCCTCAGCCTCCCCCTGACCCCTCACACCTCCTCAGCCTCCCCCCCGACCCCTCACACCTCCTCAGCCTCCCCCTGATCCCTCACAACCCCTCAGCTTTCCCGCCCGCCACTCAGCGCCCCCTTAGCGTCCCTTCAGGCTTCCCACGGCTGCAAGCCCGCGCCTCCCCCTGTTTAACTGCTTCTCACCGCTCCCTCCGCCCCGGGACAGCCCAACAGCACTTGCCCGTCCTAACCAGGTAACCCAGCCGGTATCATCCCTCTCCCTCCCCGGTCCCTACGGCCTCCGTTAGCGCCTCGCCGAGGCCGCCGAGGCTGCAGCGGCCTACAAGCCCCAGCAGCCCCCGCGCCGCGAACGCGCCAAAGGTGTGAGGGGATGCTGGGACCGGTAGTACCGCGCAATGGCGGGCGGGGATGCTGGAGGACCGAGGGGCTGTGGGTTGGGGCATGTGCTGAGAGGAAAAGTTTAGTGCGAGCATGGCGTGACAGGAAAAATTGTGTCCGTGGCAGGGTAAGAACAATCACACAGATCTCAGAAATTCCTCTTACAGAGTGTTGAAGAGAGGGGGGTCAAGGGGATAGGGCCAGGCTTTGCTCAGTGGTGCCCAGGGACAGGCCAAGGGGCACTGAGCACAAACTGGAACCCAGGAGGTTCCAGCTGAGCAGGAGGAGAAACTTGTTTGGTGTGAGGGTCTTGGAGCCCTGGCCCAGGCTCCCGGAGAGGTTGTGAAGTCTCCTTGTGGGGAGAGATCCCAAAGGCAGCTGGAGATGATCCTGGGCAATCTGCTGTGGGTGACCCTGCTTTAGCAGGCAGTTATACTAGATGATCCCCAGAGATCCCTTCCAACCCTCAACATGCCGGGATTCTGGGATTTTGTGGTGGATGTTGCTCCATCTGCCCTCCTCATGACTCTTCCATCCCAGACCCTCTCCACTTTTCTAGCAGCTATGTGGACAGCTTGGTTTGTTGGCTTTAGGGGTTTTTTTATGTTTATATTTTATTCCACATTTTCCAAATTAGAAGTGGTTTTACTTAGATGAGCCTCTCCCCTGAAGACCTGTCTCTGTCTCTTACCTCAGGTGGAGTGAGAGAGCATCTGTGTGTCAGGATCCCAGGGCCATCAGCCACAGTGCTTCAGGTAACCTGTGTCCTCTATTTCACTGTATTTCTTTTCAGCATAGCCATACACTTGGTGACTAAGATCCAAATTAGCTATAGTAAGAGAACACACCCATTAAAATCTAATCATACTCTTTCAACAGACATCAAAATACAGTCTCCTTCTCTGCAGAGATTCCAAAGCCACCTGGAGATGATCCTGGGCAAGCTGCTCTGGGTGACCCTGCTTTAGCAGGGAGGTTAGACCAGATGATCCCCAGAGGTCCCTTCCAGCTCCCACCATGCTGGGATTATGGGATGTGCCCTCAGGTCCCTGAGTGCTCCGTCACAGTTGCAAACTGTGAACAGTTGGTCTTTGAGCCAGCTCTTCTTTTTAACGGGGTTTTTTTTGCTTTTTCTCTTTATAGCCTTCTGTGATTAGTAACCATTTGTCAGTGTAGATGTAAGAATATCTTCTCTTATACACATCCATCTTTATGATTAATAACAGAAATGTAGTGACTGGCCAAAAAAGACAGATTCCCTTCAAAATTATAAAAGGCTTTCATCCCATCTTCTGATCTGATCTTAAACGAGGACATTTTCAGTCCTGGATGAATGAGCCATTGCTACTCCATATAAATCAAAATCTGAGCTCACAGTCTAATTTAATCAGAAAAGGCAAGAACAATTTTTACTGGAAAATAGAGGCATAATCATCAAATGATGGATAACACAGGGTCAGTGGGAAGGCATGTCTTAGAAGGAAAATAAAGCAGAGATTTGCAGATGCAAAATTGTATTTACCATTAACCTTTACAGTGCAACTCAATAGAGACATTTCCCAGCAGGAATTAGTACCCAGAGTGTAGCTCTTGAATCTTCATGGATTTATGAACCACATTCAATTACATTTTTAATTCTTTCCTCACACACACCACTTTTATGACCTTCCCACCTATCAAAGTACCATACAAATAGGCCTCTGCCTCTCCAGAGAGACCTATTGTTTCAAGACTTCATAGACTTACTATTAAAGCCCATTTCATGTTTCATAAATTTTTATATCATGCATTCATCCCTGGCTTGGTTTCCTGTCTGGGTGACATGCTGGATTTTATTTTGAAGATAAATTAAATCCTTTCAGCCAGATTCTCCTTATTTCAGATGTAACCTCTGTAAAATAGCACTTGAGAGTGAGGGTAAACGAAGCCCGTTTGGAGAACAAAGGGCAAAATTAGCCATGGATTTTCACTGTGGTTCTACTGTTTCATATATGCTGATTGAAGCAACCCTTCCTGAAAGGAACTGTTTAAAAGGCACCAGGTCCCCTGAAAGAGTGGAGGTCTTCCCTCTTTTATGCAGGAGCTAGACTGTAAATACAGCTTGCCTCACTTCCAAAGAGTTTTGTGATTCAAGACTTCTGTAAATCTTCAGATCTAGAAAGACCAGAAAAAGAAAAGTATTAGAGGAAAGATAGAGGCATATTCCCACAGCTGACAGATTCTCCATATTATGCTCTATTTTGCTGTTCCATCCCCACATCAATCCAGGAATTAATTCTTCTAGTTCCTGCTTGGGAGCATAACTAGAAAAAGTCACATTTTGGCTGGCATCCCAGTTCTCCTCACATAAGTGCCTCAGCCATCTCCTGTTCCATTACCAAATCCATAGCATCATGTATTTGTTACACAGAGAGTGCTGTTAGTTAATGCTTAGCCAAGCTGGGAAATGATTTCTTCAATACTTTGCTTTTCCCATTACAGCAAGGAGCAGAAAGGAGAAACTGTTTTATCTGCACACAGTTAGCAGGTTTTACTTCTAAAGCACAGGATTAATTCTAACATTAAGATGTTTCTGCTCAGTTGATCTGCCTGTCCTGAGGTACATTTCTTACAAGTAAATGTGATGCAAGTCCATAGAGGAAGGGCTGCTTTTTCTTTCTGCTGCTGCTTCTGGTGACAGAGCAGGTTGTGGTCTATGGCTTTTCTCTGTAGCAGGTCAAGTCAATCTGCAGTGGCCGTGGTCTTCCTGAGCCACCACAGCACCTAGCCAGGGGTGTAGGTGAAACCAGGAGTGCAGGGGCAGAAGGGGAAGCCAGAGATGCTGCAGAAACTGCCATCATGGAAGGGAGCAAACCATTCCCCTCCCTTCTGCAGCAAGAGCTTGGGACAGAATAAGCATATGAAGTACTTTATCATGCCTCCAGCAAACAGCATCACTTCCCATTGACTGCAGAGGTCTCCTTCATCACTCCTATGGGCAAATACAAAGATTCATCAACATCTTTTGTGTCTCTCCTGTGTGCTTGCAGAGTGCAAAGTCTAACTAGTATTGTGAGAGGGAAAGGTGGCAGGACACACTTTGATTCCAAAAGCATCCTGGTTGGAATGTGATGACAGGCATTGCTGAGCATGATAAGGCATTGGTAGAACACACATCTGCAGTCCTACAGGGCAGGGCTGGCCAGCAGTGTGAGGTCAATGGGCTGTCTCTGGGGCACAGATGACTCCATACTTCTGAACCTTGTTACTCTTGGCTGTTGAGAGCCACTTGGGAGAGCAGAAATAGTGATCAAAGGAAGGGCACAGTCCTCTCTGGGTGCAAATGTCTCCCTTCTGTAAGCTGAGCTCTAACACATCTGTGTGAGGGGTTTAACAGTCAGAAGACAGCTGGCTGAAGGTGAGCCAGCAGTGTGCCCAGGTGGCCAAGAAGGCCAACAGCATCCTGCCTAGGATCAGCACTAGTGTGGGCAGCAGGACTAGGGCAGGGATTGTCCTCCTGGACTGGGCATTGGTGAGGCCACACCTGGAATACTGTGTTCACTTTTGGGCTCCTGACTCCAAGAAGGACATTGAGCTGCTGGAGTGTGTCCAGGGAAGGGCAATGAAGCTGGTGAAGGGTCTGGAGCACAGTATAAGCCACTGATGAGATTAGTGGGTAAGTGTCCTCAACTCCCATGTTCAATCCAGTTGTGGTTATCTGCTGTTCACATACCAGGCTTCCTGGTTATTCTGGAGAATACTAGCTATCAGTAGTGACCAGCAATGACAATAAGGTAAAAAAGCAAGAGATACAGTAGTTAACAATAGATTCACAGTACAGCAAGAAGCTTTTTCCTCCTGTGTTTTAGTTTAAAATCACTTCATCTCCTTGGCAGAGTAGGTGTCCTGACTTTCAACATGACCATAAAGGTCAGCAGAGAACCAGGCTTTTTGGAGGAGTCATTAGCTATAAATAAATGAGTTCATAACATCTGATAAACAGCCTCCTGCAGAGGCATCCTTGTGGATAGATTCCATTCCTTCTGTGCACTCTCTACTCCTTTGTTCTCTTCTTTTTCATCAGCTGAAGGCAGCTGCCAGTCATTCTGCCCTCTCTAAGCAGATCCCATGATTGTGACAAAGTCTGTGAGCTCTGAGGATGCTGAAGGCAGTAGAGCTTGCAGGGAAGGAAACAGAATTTAGTATTGTTTTGCTGTCACCAGCCTTTTCCTTATACACAGGCAGAAATGAATCCCTGCTAGCTGGAAGCAGTGGCAGGGAAGCCCACAGCTGTCTGAAACTCATTCTCCCATCTGGTGTCAGCTTCACAGTCTGGTGCCTCAGGAGACTGAGGACTGATGTGAGAATTGGAATGGGGGGAAAAAAAACAACCCAAACCAAATAGGTAGAAAAGAAAATGAAAACAAAGCCATAAAATTCTCCACTCAGCTGATTTTTCCCATTAAACTGCAGCTCCTATGCAGCAAATCTGCACTGTGCTGAAGCAGATGGTGCTGTGGAATGTGTATTTCACAAAGTGGGATAGAAGGAGACAGTTCTGACAGCTGAAGGTGCCAACCCCCACAGCTATTCTTGTGCAAACCATGCCATTTGGATCTCACTAGACATATTGCCCACCAGAAGACTATGAACAAACAAAAAGAAATGTGTTTGTGGCTGCAGACACATAAAAAGAATAGATCCCACTGAAAACATCCTTGAGGAGGAGCTGTGTATGGGAATGATCACTGTCCTTACTGCACCCAGTTCTGATGAACTCAAGTTATCTGCTATGATTCAGTGGAGTGTACACATCTAAAGAGCTCTAATCACCTTATCCCTATTACCTGGCACCCAGTGTCTTTAAAGTCCTCTTCTGTGAATGTGCCTAGCAGTTAACTTTGTTGTCCCTAACAACAACTTCTTGGGTTTTTAAATTATTTTTGTATTTCTTTCTGTGCTTTTGTGCTTCTCTGAGAGGAAGATGGTGACTCCATCTACCAGACAGCAGCAATGCTCCTTCAGTTTTCTGTGCCAGCTCTTTAGAGAAGGACTTAAGTCTCTTCCTTTTCCTGTTGCTTATAAAACACATATTTCTGCCCTAGAGGTATGAATGCTTCATCTTTATTTATCAACAGACCCATTTCAAAGCAGCTCTGCAGAGACCTGGGAGTCCTGGTGGACAAGTTCACCATGAGCCAGCAATGTGCCCTCATGGCCAAGAAGGCTGATGGTCTCCTGGGGTGCATTAAGAATAGTGTGAGCAGCAGGTTGAGGAAGGTTCTACTCTCCCTCTACTCTGCCCTAGTCAGGCCATGTATGGAGTCCTGGGTCCAGTTCTGGGCTTCCCAGTTTAACAGAGACAAGGAACTACTGGAGAGAGTCCATTGGAGGCTAGGAAGATGCTGAGGGCACTGGAGCATCTCTGGCAGGAGGAAAGGCTGAGAGCCATGGGGCTGCTTAGCCTGGAGAAGAGCAGCCCCAGAGGGGAGCTGCTCAATGCTGAGCAAGAGCTGAAGGCTTGGGGCAAGAGGCTGGGGCCAGACTCTGCTCAGTGGTGCCCATGGACAGGCCAAGGGACACTGGGCACAAACTAGAACCCAGGAGGTTCCAGCTGAATAGAAGGAGAAACTTTTTTTCTGTGGGGGTACCGGAGCCCTGGCCCAGGCTGCCCAGAGAGGTTGTGGAGTCTCCTTCTCTGGAGAGATTCCCAAGGCAGCTGGAGGTGATCCTGGGCAGTCTGCTGTGGGTGCCCCTGCTTTAGCAGGGTGATTGGACTAGATGATCTCCAAAGGTCCCTTACAATCCACACCATGCTGAGATTCAGTGAAATTTCATGCCCTGGCCATGAATACACCACTATCATTTAAAAGAAAATGGGAAAAATCTTAGTAAATTCTCCATAACTCAACATCAAAAAATAATTCTCCTGCCATTCCTGTTTGAATATTTCTGTATCTCCATCACCAAAATCTGGGGAAAGAAGTGAGCCTTTTGACCTGGTTAAAAGGAGCCTGCCCCTGAGGCTGGGTATGAAAATGAAGCAGTGTGTGAGAATCAATCCCATATTCCCAGAGACAAAAGGAACACAGGCTGCCTGCTTGCTGCCATTCAGGGACCATAAAGCAGTCAGAAAAACGATTTACTTGCTTTGCCTAAGGAAATCTTAAGTAGCCCAGAGCTGGGTTATCTCTATCATGCCTTCTAGAAGACTTTACTTCCTAGGGTGTATTAAGAGTATGATCAAGAGAAGGTGTCAGGGTTGAATGGCTGCTAGACTTTTGAAATTCAGTGTGTCTGTAACTAACCTCTTGAAGAGTCATGGAACTGAGTCCACCTTGGGATCTGTTTTAAATCACTGAGTCCACAGTGAATTTTAGTGTTTGAGTGAGTCACAAAAGGAGACACCTGTATCTCACTTCCCTCTCTTATGTCAGTTTTGGTGGAAGCCTAGCTTGGCTGATTTAAGGATCTAATACCAAATAAATCCCATGTTTGGCACACAAATATATCTGCAAGAAGTAAAAATGCAAAGAATTAAAAGCTATAAATCAAATTTGTAGTCTCTTGTTTAATGCAAATTAAATCATCTGCACCAAAGACACGAAACATCTGCTAGACCAAGTAAAAAATTAATGAAGAAGAAAATGAAGATTGCTTTGGTGTGGATTTTGATCAATTTGTGTTCAGATATGAGTAAGATTTAATAAGAATGCTGCCAGTTTGTAGCTAATTCCAAGTGCTTCTAAATTGCTTAGCTCCTATTTATATTTTCCTTGCATAGTTTGGAGTTCTTCATGAAAGTGCTAAGTTTATGATGCATTAATTCACCATCAAATACTTTGCAAACATTTCCAAATATATCTCCACTCAGTACTGATGCAAAGTTATGCTGCTATTTAAATGAAAGAATACTTTAGACAGCAGCTCTGGCACTCAGGATCATCTTCAGCTCTATCTGCTGGGGCTTTTTTGGGGATATTTCAGTCATGCTCCAGTTCTCAGTGAGTTCATCTCTGGAAACTGACAGGGAAAAATGTGTTTTGAATAATTATGATACAGAGGAGCTAACTAGGGAAATCTTCACAGAAACACAGAATGTTAGGGGTTGGGAGGGGCCTCAAAGGCTCCCCAGTTCAAGAGAGATAAGGAGCTACTGGAGAGAGTCCACTGGAGACTAGGAAGTTGTTGAGGGCACTGGAGCATCTCTGGCAGGAGGAAAGGCTGAGAGCCCTGGGGCTGCTTAGCCTGGAGAAGAGCAGCCCCAGAGGGGAGCTGCTCAATGCTGAGCAAGAGGCTGGGGCCAGACTCTGCTGAGTGGTGTCCAGGGACAGGCCAAGGGGCACTGGGCACCAACTGGAACCCAGGAGGTTCCACCTCAACAGGAGGAGAAACTTTTTTTGCTGTGGGGGTGCCAGAGCCTTGGCCCAGGCTGCCCAGAGAGGTTGTGGAGTCTCCTTCTCTGGAGAGATTCCCAAGGCAGCTGGAGGTGATCCTGGGCAGTCTGCTGTGTGTGACCCTGCTTTAGCAGGAGGGTTGGACTCGGTGACCCCCAGAGGTCCCTTCCAACCCTCTCCATGCTGGGATTCTAGGATAACAGTACTGCAATACCAAAAACTATTTTCTATAGTAGTTTTCACAATGTGTAATTAGTTTTGGTTTTCTGCCAATGATTTTTGTCCTTTCTTTCCATCTCAGTTGATAAAAACAACACTTTCTCATACTGTTTTCAGAATTTTATGTTGCAGCAAATGCCAAGCATTGCAGGTAAATTCCTCCTTCTCCCTGGTAAACCCATGAGAGATCTTGTTAAACGAGTTTTAGCTCATCTTGTGTCTCTGTTGAAGAGGAACATTTATGGATGTGGAATGAAAATAGCAATTTTCCACCCAAGTTGTTCTTTTCTATTTTCCATGACTCCCTCAGTTCCCATTCCTCATTATAGTACATCTTCGTGTGTAAGGTCTGATTGTTGCTTATTTCCTGGCAACATAAAGTGACCTTAGTGTTAGTGAGAAGGAGAGTCACAGGATGCAGGGAGATTGCTGGAAAATGGAGTCATGTTTTAGCAGCACCTTTTATTTAAACAGAAGATTCTGCTGTGAATAGTGGGTGCCACCACACAACAGCTGGAGGTCATTTCCAACCTCCATAATTCTATGGTTATGAAAATGAGTGCTTTCTCCAACTTCTTCTGGATTTTAATTCTGGGTACCATGAAGATTGCCTATGAATGAAAGTGGTATCTTGCTTTGTTTCTGTTGGACCCAAAATAATGTGCTGTTTTATTCCCTATGAGGCAATATATACTCAATCAATGTGTATTCTCATGCTAAACAGACAAACAATACTTGTTCACATCAGCAGTTTATTCGCTTCTCTAGCCCAGGCATGAAAACAAGCGATGCCTTGGTAGCTTCATGCTGCGTCTAAGCAGTAGGAGGAGCCGTTGAGCAAGAAATGTGTTTCCACCTGTTCAAGTGATCACAGAGTGTGTCATTATTAAGTTTATTTAGAAAGCTGCCTCAGGGATCACTTCTCATTCCTTTCACAAATGGACAGAGTCCGAGTTCTCCCCCTCAACCAAACCGAAATAGAATCTTTCATTAACAACTGATGTCTCAAGTATTTATGAAATCTTTACTGCTGACTTCTAGTGTTCAAAAGAATGTGTTTGGATCTTGCAGTTCTGGTTCTCCACTGGGGAGGTTTACTGGAGAAAGCAGTGCAGAAGTCAGCCGTGGAGTGCAGAATGAAACCCCTAAGTGAGCTGGTCGGCTCACTGGGGATCAGACCACTGGGCTGCTCAATGTTACTTTGAACATTGGTACATTGGTGTAGAACTTGGACTTAATAGCTGGATTGTTAGCTTTTAATTAGTGTTCCTTTTCAAGGGCTGGGTATTCACATGGATTACTTTGAGGTGGTGACAATCGCTGCCTCGTTGCAGCAGTTTAGCAGAACAAGACTTTGCCTGTTCTCTCTTGTCTCATCTGCCTCTGTGCTGGTTTTGGCTGGGGTGAGCAGAAATGTTTCAGGTCACATTTTCACAGCCGAGATGCTTTTGGAACCAACTCAAACTCTCTTGCAGTATAAAATATGCATAATGCCATGGAACAAGGCAACAATAACGATCGAGCTAATGGGCTGCTCCAGGGCAGTGCTGAGTGTCCTCTGCTCCTTGGGGCAGTTGGCACAGGGAGGATTCTGTGCTTCCCTGGAGAAAGTTGTTGGACAGTGTATGGATGCTAGACCTTGACAACTGAATTAGCAATAAGGACATGCATGGTGGTGGCTGGAAGAGTGGTTTGTGCACTCTCTGCCTTGGAACCACTGGATTTCACTTAGCAGTCCCATAGTGTGAATCTAAACTGCCATCAGTGGAACACAACTTTCATACAAGTCACTGGTCACTGTTACTATATAATCATATTTTGTTATGATTAAATAAATAAGGAATTAGTTGGCAGTAGTGAGTAGGATTCTCCCAATTTTATCTTTCATTGAACATAAATAGAACTAAAAGAATCCATAATACAGTTGTTATTAAAACCAAACAGCTATCACAGAGCCATTTTTAACTAGTGGCCCCATACAGCTTCCAGCCAGTACAATGAACAACCCAAAGGGGAGTTGCTGCAGCAGAGCCAGCAGAAAGCCAGGGAGGAGAAATTAGCCAAGGGCACATGTCCAAAGACAAACTGACTGTGCTGAGGGATCAGTTTTGTATTGTAATAAAAGTGTCCCAGACACAGTTCAGATAGAACAGAACTGGGGCTTTGTTGAGATGAAGATGTTTGGTTAGAAAAGTTCTATTCACAAAACCAGGACTCACTCAGACCAACGAGCTTCAGGCTAGATGAAGTTTGTAGCAGCAAAAGTATTATTTCATTGGTGCAATTTATTTCAGCCTCTGTTTGTCACACCTAGTCTTAGGTTTCCTGGAAGCACTCATTAACTGTTCAGTCAGCACCATAAGCTCCAGATGTTGCTAAGTCTGTGTCATTCCCATATTACAGGCCCATATTTTGGTCTTTCAGGCACAGAGCTCATCGTGGTACAACTCAGGCAGAGTGTGACAGATGGGAAGACAAAGGTAAGAGTTTCTTCAGACCTGAAATGTACAACTTTAGATAGTCCTTTGAGACACTAATGAAGTGTTAGGAACCCCTAGGACTAAAACAGTGTTATCAATAATCTGTAAGCAACTTTCCAGCTCCTTGGAGGTGGATGTAAGAATCATCACAGAAAGGCTTGAATCATTAACTTTGGGTTAACCAGCTTTGGGTTTATGTAATTTACTTAAGCTGATCTTTGAAAAAAATAGGAAAACAATAGTTATTGTATGTTTATGTGTTACTTGGATGTTACCAAACACTGCTGTAAGACTGTGAAGGCACATACCTGAACACCCAGCCAGAGCTGAAAGGCACCTTATTACATTTTTCACTCCAAATTTCAGATGGATTTTGTGGTTTGCTAATTCATTTTCAACACCACTCTTGTCTTGTTTGACTATTTCATCAGCTGTCACACTCTCTGAAGCTGGTTGATGGATTTTGTCAGTTTTCAGATCCTCCCAGCCTGCCAGCTGGCTGAAAAATCACTCCAGCTCATCTGCAGCTCAGACACTATACTGAATTGTTTATATTCCAGCAAAGTTCTGCTCACACAGTCACAGCTTCTAATGTTCACTGCGTATCAGTTAGCAGAAAAACTATGATTTACAGAAATGAGGCAGAGAACACGTTTTGAGTATTTTAGAATCCCAGCATGGTAGGGGTTAGAAGGGACCTCTCGGGATCATCCAGTCCAACCCCCCTGCTAAAGCAGAGCAGGTTGCCCAGGATCACCTCCAGGTGAGGCTGGAATCTCTCCAGAGAAGGAGGCTCCACAACCTCTCCGGCCAGCCTGAGCCAAGGCTCTGGTACCGCCACAGCAAAAAAAGTTTCCCCTCCTGTTCAGGTGGAACCTCGTGGGTTCCAGTTTGTACTCACTGCCCCTTTGCCTGTCCCTGGGCATCACTGAGCAGAGTCTGACCCCAGCCTCCTGACCCCAGCCTTAAGCTCTTGCTCAGCACTGAACAGACCGCCTCTGGCTCTGCTCTTCTCCAGGCTAAGCAGCCCCAGGGCTCTCAGCCTTTCCTCGTTAACAGCAGTGCTGTTTCTAGCCCGGTTTTCCCCGCACCTCCCGCTGCTGCCGTACTACCACTCCCAAAAGACCTCTCGGCTTCTCCGCCCTGTCCCGGCTCTCCCTTCCCCGCGCTGGCCTCCGGGCCTTGTAGTCTCTCGGCGGGAGCCAGGCGAGGAGGCGGTGGCGGCGGCGGCGCTCCGCCCCGAGGGTGGGACGGCGCAAGGCGTGGGGGACGCGGGAGACAGGTACCGGTCGTCGGCCCTGCCAGGAACCACCTCCTCGCTGCGGCCGGTCGCTGTGCTCCGCGACTCGGCGGGGCCGGTTGCGGGAGCGACCAAGCGCGGCGGCCTCCCGGAGGCGGAGCAGCGGCCTAAAGGGCGCCCGCGGCGGGGGCTCTAGTCTCTGAGAGGGAGCCGCGGTACCGGCGGAGCCTTCCCTCACCTAACGGAGCCGCGTTGAACCGCGCCGGGCCGGGCCCGCTCCTCGCCGGGAGGGACGGGGCGAGGCGGTGGCCGGTAACGGTGGAACGCATCGCACCCCACCCCCCCCTTCTCCCCGAGGCCGTCGCCGGGAGGAGGGAGCGGCGGGGAGCGGGACTCGTTGGTGCTGCTTCTGCTGCTCGCCCCGCCGGCTGCGCCCCATCGGAGCATGCACTGAGTGTCAGCCTCGGCTCAGAGCCATCCCTGCCGCCGGGGTGCGTGGTGCATGGTGTGGGGATACACGGTCTCGATAATAAATGATAGAGGATACAATGACTTTGCTGTCTCTGCTGGGTCGGATCATGCGTTACTTCTTGCTCAGACCGGAGACCTTGTTTTTGCTGTGCATCAGCCTGGCCTTGTGGAGTTATTTCTTCCACACAGATGAGGTGAAAACCATTGTAAAGTCCAGCAGGGATGCGGTGAAGATGGTGAAGGGCAAAGTGGCCGAGATCATGCAGAATGACAGGCTCGGGGGGCTAGACGTGCTGGACGCAGAGTTCTCCAAGACGTGGGAGTTCAAGAGCCACAACGTGGCTGTCTACTCCATCCAAGGCCGGAGGGATCACATGGAGGACAGGTTCGAAGTAATCACTGACCTGGTGAACAAGACTCACCCCTCCATCTTCGGGATATTTGATGGGCACGGAGGAGAGGCAAGTGCTCAGCTAGAAAAAGAACATAAAAAAGGGGGGGGGAAGGTGGGGAAGGTTGGTTATGGGGCAAGGAATGGATGTGTTCTCGCCCACCAGGTTTGTGCTGTTATCTTGAGACATTGTTTGGGGAGGTTTCCTTGCTTCTTGGGGATGCGGGAGGGAGGCTTTAAATAGGGATTGAGAGATGCTCCATTCACTTTCCCTCTCATTCCCCTTTCCACGATCGGTGCGATGTCGATGTGTTTATAACCCCTCTGCCCTTTACAGTGGTTCAGTTTTAATTGAAGTGAAAGCCATTGGAGGTGGTTCTTACGTGCGTGGAATAATGATAATGAGCACAAACTCCCTGGAGTCATCTTTTGTTACAGGGAAGTGTGGTGTGATCGGATTTTGGCACAGGGCTGGTCTCCCCCTCCTCTCGGGAGCAGGGCTCAGCAGCAGTGGGTAGAGAGGAGTCCTGCCTGTGTGCAGCCCTTAAAGCTGCTGTGTGTGAAACGTTTCCTCGCAGTAATTCACACTCTTAAGCACGGACCAGCGAGGAGTCACCGGGAATGAATGTCACGCTTGGGAATTGCAGGGAGTTTTGAAGTCATTACAACTATGCTGTCATGCTTGTTCCCTCCCTAGTGGAAAGCCAGGAAAACTGTCATTTTGAAACTGGATGGTGTTTAACCTTGCAACTTTTTTTGGCAGGGTGATTTCCTTGTGTGCTATGTAATTAGTGTTACAGCTTGGTAGGATACCTCATTTATTTCAGATGAGAAATGTTGAAACTATAGCTTCCTCTTCCTGAAGGGTTGTGGTGCAGCCACCTATAGCTCAAAGCACGTTTCATAACTGAGAAGAAGGACAGAGAGTTTGTCCTTGTGTGACAGATAAGCTCTAGCAACCATAATGGGTTGAGATAACCTTAGAGAGTTGGCAGAGATGATGGAAGCTGCAGAGAAATGTGGAAGTTTTCACCTAAGTGCTCCTGCAGAGGAGAGGTAAGGCAGCAAGAGAGAGCTTGAGTGTTCCTCCAGCTGCTTTCACAGTTCAAGGAGTCAGAGTCCTTCCTAGAAAAGCATTTGCAGTGACCAGACACTAATGGAGTACAAGGGTGGCAGCTGCTGCCCCTCTAAACCTCTAAGTGCTGCCTGAAAAACCTAGGCTTTAGGCACAGAATCAAAAAGGTGCTCCTCTGCTGCCTGCATGGTTGTGAAGGGAGTCAGTCATCTGTCCTGCTGCTGCCTCACAGTGTCTAGTGTTTTACTTTCTTTGAAATACTGCGAACACTTTAGGTATTGAAAATTGTTGGCTTTCTAAACAAATCTGGTTGTGACTGGAGCGTGGTTTGCTTTTTGTGTCTGATCTCAATTGGAGCACAGCTGTACCTGCTCCTCCTGGCATGCTCGTGCCACTTCACTGTCCCTTGGCCTTCGAGGAGCACAGGTAGAAGTGTGTCTGTGTCACAGACTGGCACAGATCTTCTCCTGAAGGAATGTTAGCTCCCTTCAGTGGATGTGGTACCTCTGGCTCCTTTGTCTTCTGAGGCTTGGGATGAAGGTGCTTGTGCTCTGTCTCCTCCCTTCATCCCCTTTGTTTAAACTGACAGTTTTCCTTGTCTGAACTGATCAGCCAAAGCAAGTTTGCAGGGATGTGTGTGTCATATTTTCAACAGCATTCTGAGGTTGTTACAGACAAAAGTGTGACGATCTGCATGCTTAGACTCGGGCATTGTGCCATGAGACCTTCTTCCTTTAGTTCTCTGTCATATATGTACCCTGCCCTACACTTGATTGCAAACTCAGTATATGAACTAAACCAAAGCTAACACAGAGAATAGCTAAATGGCAGGAGTGTGCCCTATGTGTATTTGCCTGTTTTGTTGTGGGTCTTGGAATTGCATTCATAAGAGAGATTAATTTGTGATTCTATAATGGTGAGATGGGATCTGTGGGAAGCTCGTTTGGCTTTTGTATTCTGAATCCTCAGAGAACTTGCTGTATTTGATTCAGTGGCAAAGTGTGAGGCTTTTATATCAGAGAGTTGTCATTTCAAAAGGTTTAGCAGATCTCTCTCCAAGCCAAACTAAAATTAATATGATAAAAATGTATGTATCCAATATCCCTTATTTAGCTCTCTAATGAAATCCCCAGATGGCCTTAGTAGCCTTTACCCTTTACCAAAATAGGTGCTTAGTCTCTGGGGACATAACTAGTTTCTGGTTTAATGTAGAACTGTTCAGAACAGCATGACCTGTGTGCTGTGCATACAGCAAAAAAGAAATTATGAAAAAAGAGGTTTTAACCTAAGAAAGTTTTGTAGTTTGGAGTAGAAAAGAGAGGAGGGAAAAGAAATTGCAAAACTTAATGCTCTTCTTTAATCCCTAGTACATCATGCTGAATTTTAGGTCTCTATTTGAATTGGTTTTCTGGATGTCTTGGCTTATTTTTATTTTTTAGAAGGGGAATGGCTCTGTGGAACACTTTACCTGCACATGTAGCGAAGCCTTTGTAAAGATTAAATTGTCCATATGGGCTCCCATTACATTTCTCCCTGTGTGTTTAAAGAACAAAGAACTGCTAATCTCTGGATGTGAAACAAACTGTTCTGTATGGGGAAAAATTGTTTTTCCAAACAGACAATACCACAAATGAGATGCTAGATGAATTCCTTCTAGCTATGTAGAGGGGAGTGTGTCTCCATTAATTACTTCCTGCCAAATCATGTTGAAGTGGAAGGACAGAGAAGCATGATTCAAGTAACAAGAATTACTGTGTCGTGCTAATTGATGAAGATTTCTGGGTTTTGCTTAAATACTGCTAACACTCTGCATAAATTCTACTTCTCTATTATATCATTTCCTCTTCCATCTTCCAATTTTAGCCTGAATAGGTTGGCAGCCATTTACTTCAATTCTGTGGCTGGCTTGATGGGAAAGCAATAACCAAAGTACTTGTCAATGATCAGTGTAACAGCTAAGAATCTGATGTGCTGGTGCAATAGCTTGTGAAGGGCACTGATGTTTCAGAGATAAAATTCCATACGTGATGTGCAGTGCAGTCTTCCTTCTGTGAAAAGCTAGTTTGTTTCTGGAAGGTATAATAATAATGATGATGATGATGCAGAACAGGTAGAGGGCAGGGAAGTAGACTTAGAAAGAATGAAGATAAGTTTCTGTCTGTTGTCTCACTAATGACTTTGGCCAAAGGAATCTTCAAGGTGGTCTAACCTAGAATCTACAGAGAAGAGACGGAAGTTCCTGTTCTCTCATCAGTTTCTTTATAAGGCTTAAAGATGGCTTGACTGCTTATGTTGTTGGTTCCCTCCCTCTCCTTCCCTTTTCCCTTTATTTAGGAGTTTGGGGCCTGTCTAGACTGGAAGCTGAATAAGTGTCAAACTACATAAATGATAAAATAACAAACAATGAGCTTGAAAGTTGAACAAAGGAAAGGATGAATGCCTAATCAGAATCCCAGCATGGTGTGGGTTGGAAGGGACCTCTGGGGACCATCTAGTCCAACCCCTCTGCTAAAGCAGGGTCACCCACAGCAGCTTGCCCAGCATCACCTCCAGGTGGCTTTGGAATCTCTCCAGAGAAGACTCCACAACCTCTCTGGGCAGCCTGGGCCAGGGCTCCAACACCCTCACAGCAAAGAAGTTTTTCTTTAGAGTGGTTTAACTATTGTAACTAGCATTGACTAAAGGGTCCTTTTCTCAAATATTTAAGGTTTAAGCATTCAGTTTAATGAGATCTCTGTATTAGACAAGAACAAAGTAGCTCAGCTACCATCTGTGGTTTTATGGTTATGGCAATGTTGCATATCATTGTTTTGTCCTTACCCTGTGAAGTGAAGACTTTAAAAGTAATGATAGTAATGGCTAGTACTTTATATAGTGCCTGTGCTTGTTTGCAGTCATAAACCTATGTGGATAACAACAGTGGGAAATTAAAGCTCAGTAACTGTCTCATAAAAAATGTCTTGCTCTTTTTATTTGTCTTAGCCTCCTTAGGTAGGAACATGGCAAGGCTGTCAGTGTGGATAAGAGCATTTTGCATGATATAATTGGGTTTTGGAGTTGCTGATACTGTGTTGCAGTGCGTGAAATACACTCGTTTATTTTTATTCACAGTGTAGGGAAAGACTGGGGAGCTGAGATGGGAAAGGAGGGAATTTGCTGTCTAAATGGCTCCTGTCTCTAACCCTCTACAGAATCACATCATGCTTTGTGTGCCACAGGACCTTGAAATCGGTAGCAGGAACTCTTGGCAGAAGTCTCTGGTTACTGATTAACTTACAAAGACAACAAAAAAAAAGGGAAAGGTCAGGCAGAAGATGAGAGTCCTTAGGAGCGTTGTCTGAGACCATGGAAACGGCAATGCTGAGGTGGGGCCTGGGGAAGAGGGCACTCTGCCAGCTGGGTGTAAATGAGCTGTTGTGCATTTAAAATATAGCTACTTGAAAGCATGATTAATTCCTCCCTGATTCCTGGGGGTGAGCTTGCTTTGCCCTTCAGGCTTGCCACACCAAATGAGGGAACCTTGGGAAGGGAACTTCTGAAATGCTGTGTGCCCTGGTAATAAATAGCTCGTGTGCATATTCTCCTCTTTTAATAACTAGGAGATGATTTAGTCCTCAGTGGAGGCAAATGGGTAAGCTACCATAAATTTATCAAATGTGGCATATCAGCAAGAGAAGAGAAAGCTAACAACTTGAGGGTTCCTGTAAATTTATCTGCATCTGCTAATTCTGTTTCCCAACCTGTTCCTCTGACACTGAACTACTTAAGCAAACTTTGTGCTGAAAATTTATTGCTCAGAGGCCATTAAGGATTAATGGCTTGAGATTTTGTAAAACATAAGAATAAATCAAACAACAGCTTTGAGGTTTTATGGATGTTCTAGCCCAGATGTAAGGTGAAGTCTTTGAGGCTTTGCAGTTTTGAAAAAGAAGCTGCTGGGATGGTTTTCCTTTTATAGTCATTTCCTTCAGTTTCTAATCTAGAATCCTCTCTCAAGTCCCTAAATCTTGGAATAAATATTTACCTAGGTGAGGTCATGTTGACATGCAAGTCTTAAATCTGCTTATGAATTCCACAGGAGTGGTCTCAAATATAAGCCAAAATGATGTCCAGAAATACTTTTGTCATTTTGCTTAGTTTCTCCAAGCTTTGACCCTTGGATATGATATTAGAGGGTTATGATTCTCACCCTACAAAACCATGCTCAGTTCATATTTTTTTTAGCTCTACACTATATGCTCACTTGCTGTAGAAAACTCTGACTTCAAATGGATTAAAGTGGTGTAAAAATATGTAATTGGAAGTGGGAACTCTTATCAGTGCCCCTCAGAGCTGTATCATTGGCTGTAGCACTGAGTCTTTTCCATTTTGATAAGAATCAAAAAGTCAATTAGTTTGAAATGTAGTCTGCCAGTTAGCTCAGCTCAGTGCTTCCACATTGGGGCACACAGGCAGCCAACTGATTGCCACTGCTTTAATTAAATCAATTCTGATTCTTCCATGCTTTCAGGTTCTGAGTGTCATTTCAGTTTCTGTCTCAACTGGAGTAACTCAGACTGCTCCCTAGGAAGTGTTCCCAGTGTGTGCCCTCTTCCTGTGTGGTCAAGGCTCAGCAGCTTACTCCTTGCTGTAGATGAGGAGGAGGTATCACAGCTGCTGGACAGGAATGTTGGAGTGCCTGACACTTTCTAACTTGATACCCTGCAGCAGCATGTCCTTAGATACATAAGCAGTCTCTAAAGCTGGTTCAAGGCTCAGAAATAAGCAGGGTCTTCAGTTGCTTGGAAATGTGCTGATTTGTGCTGTTGATACTGCTTGCCACACAACATAGGCAATGGGGAAGCCTTGTTAGCTGATCCTGCTTAACCTAGTGTCACCCTGGGCAGTAAGAAACAATTTAAATGCAGTTTGGGGGCAGTAGGATTCTGATCACTTCCAATCTGCAGGTCAGGAGCTTTGATGTTCGTGTGTTTGATAGTGTGAGAGAAAGAAAACTGATTGTTCTCTCAGGTGGGGTTAGGTAAAACAGCAGATTGCTCTAGCTCTGTCTGGAGTCATGCTTTCAGTAGGTCTCTTAGACTAGAGCAGTATTTCTCCTTACTCACTGTTGATAGAGATCCCAATATTTATGGTGCAAATTCTTAACAGTGAGTTTTGACTTCTGGCAGTTGCACTTTTTAACCCATCCACTGACACATGGATGCTTTGTTTTACCTCTGTCTTGGTTTTGCCAGCAGCTGCAATATTCTACAGCAGTCTTGGCCCTGTAGGAAGAGCCCCTAGCATTTGCAGGGTTTTCATGCACTGAGTCTGTCACCTCTGAATTTTCCTTTGCTGTCAGGACTCTTCAGCCTTTGAACATGCTGATCTCTTTGGAAATGCTCCCACATGAGATCACTCCAGTTTTGTGACCCAGAAAGGCAGTCCAAAGGTAGCTGCCACTAATGTTCCTTGGGTCTCATGGTTCAGGGCTTCCTCTTCAGTTTAAGCACAGCATAAATACTCTTAGATCTGGAAAAAGGAACAGAATGATTCTATCCTCCTTCTGTAGTGCCCTTTGCTTTGAATCTATGCCCTTGAAAGGAGAGTTCCCAAAACTAATTTGAGGGCAGCAGCTGCTATAATTATGCACAGAAGGTCACATGCTTCTAGCTCCATTTCTTCACCATTATATTTGTTAAAACTTAACAGTTTAAGTGAACTCATCTCCTCTTTGGACCCAACTGTACCTGCTCTGCAACTCTGCAAAACAGACTATCCATGGCCTCTGCTGGCCAAGGCAGTTTTAGAATCATAAAGGTTGGAAAAGATCTCTGAGGTCATGGAGTCCAAGCATTAATCTAACCCTGCCAAGTCACCACTTAGTCCCTAAGTGCTGCATCTACACACACCTCCAGGGATGGTGACTCCGCCACTGCCCTTGGCAGCCTGGGCCAATGTCTAACCACGCTTTCAGGGAAGAAATTTCTCCTAATATCCAATCCAAACCTGCACTGGCACAACTTGAGGTCATTTCCTCTCATCCTGTGACTTGTTACCTGGGAGAAGAGACCAACCCCCACCTGGCTTTGAACTCCTTTTAGGGAGTTGGAGAGAGTGAGAAGGTCTCCCTTGAGCCTCCTCTTCTCCAGACCAAACAATCCCAGTTCCCTCAGCTGCTCCTCAGAAGATGTCTGCTCTAGACCCTTCAATATCTTCATTTGGTGACCATACTTTTGTACCTGAGCATCTCATGAACATTACACCTTCATCCATTCAGGGGACACTACCTCAACAAGCTCTGTTCTGTTTGCCCATGCCAGCACTTGGGTCTTTACACTGGATAGATTCTTGCATGTGCTGGGCCCCAAGAAGACCCAGGAGGAGCTGTACAGTGGTGCTGGGTGCTTTGCCCTCATCTCAGGCAGGATGCCAAAGACAAGCAGCAATGTGAGCTGCTGCTGCTCATATTGCATGGCACATCTGTGGGGATTAAAATGTTCTGCATGTTCCTAGAAGTGTGGTGTGTGCCCCAGTTTGGAAACCTCAGTAGCAAGATTGGGAATGTATGCCCTGGGCCACCACTTTCTAAACTGGAGAATAGGTATGAGTGATGTGTTTCCCTTAGTATTTTCTTCAGTAGTGTGCCCAGTCCTGGTCTCCCCAGGCCAGACAAGGAACTACTGGAGAGAGTCCATTGGAGGCTAGAAAGATGCTGAGGGCGCTGGAGCATCTGTGGGAGGAGGAAAGGCTGAGAGCCTTAGGGCTGCTTAGCCTGCAAAAGAGCAGCCCCAGAGGGGATCTGCTCATTCATATCAATGGCTAAAGGCTGGGGGCAAGAGGCTGGGGCCAGACTCTGCTCAGTGGTGGCCAGGGACAGGCCAAGGGACATTCTGGGATTCTTTAAAAGAGGTTTTTATAGCTAAGGGTTTCCTTCAGCTGCTGTCTTCCTAGTCAGGTTCATGTTATCATCAGTGTTCACCATCAATGACTCTGTTACTGGATACCAGTCTAGCTGGACAGACCAGTTTCCCTGGCTCATGGCCAGCCCAGGAGATCTTACATGTAAAAGAAGGTCATGAAGATTTAATGACCCTTTGTCTTTATTAGCCCTGCAGAGCTTCAGCTCACCCTGCAGGGTAATAACACAACAAAGATGACAGATAAGGCAAGTCCAAAAGGAAGTTTCTCTCCTGACAAAGAGGTACATACATACAGTTGGTGTTCTCCAAGCCATTTCAGGTTGTATGCAGAATCAGTAGTTGCAGCAAGTTGGAGAATTTCTTTCTTTGGGGCTGTTTGTGTGCTTTTTATTCCTGTTGTTTAGCTTGTGTTAAACACTTCAGCTACTGTTTTTATTAAAGCAGTTTAAAACTTGCTGCCAAATGTGAAGGTTTCATTAGAAGGCAGCATAGATTTACAAACATGGAAACTTCAGTTCAGTTTGCAAGAGAAAATGTTTGCAGATGCCAGAATACTAATAAATCCTAAAAACTTTAAGGTTGGAAAAGACCTCCAAGATCAGCAAGTCCAACTGTTCACCTAACACTGCCAAGTCACCACTAAACCATGGCCCTCACCAACACATCTCTCCACATCTTTTCAACCCCTCCAGGGATGGTGACTCCACCACTGCCCTAGGCAGCCTGGGCCAATGCTTGAGAACCCTCTTGGTGAAGAAATATCTCTTAATATCTAATCCAAACCTACACTGGCACAACTTGAGGTCATTTCCTCTTGTCCTATTGCTTATTACCTGGGAGAAGAGACTGACCCCCACCTGGATCTGAACTGGCTTTGAGCTGGGCCAGGGGCTCATGCTCTGGGGAGAGCAGCATCCAAGTTGTCATGTAATCAGCAAAGTGGACAAGGAGAGTGGAAGCAGCATCATTCTTTCAGTTGGATGCCATGAGGAACTCCAGAGAGCTGTGTGGCAGCCTGGAGTACCAATCCTACTGTTGCAGATACAAATTGATTCTGATACTGAAACATTGGTGCCTCTCATCAGCCCCGACCTTGTCTGATTCCCAGCTGTGTGAGCAGCTGACATCTCCAGCCAGACAATCAAAGGACGTGGTTTAACTGCTAAACCACTATGCAATTAACTGGAGCACGTCATGGTGGCAAACCTTAAAGCTCCCCTGGAGAAAGGAGCCTTTATTTGCATTTCCTTTCAGCACTAAAATGTTATCCCTTGCAAATTTTCTCATTGTCATCAGTGTTGAAGAGGCTTATTTTATTTATTTCTGTGTTTCAGAATCCCCTTCAGGGGTAAACATTTGCTTTATTAAGTTCTGTTCTAGAAGAGCTGGAACTGTCATACAGTACTGCTTTCAATCAATATGCTTTTTAATGTCATAAATCTCCTTCCTTTTGCATTCTCTCCCAGATAGAAACCTGCTGGAGGGAATGAAACATTGCTGCTGCTAAGTGGAAGTGTGTGGCCCATCAGAGAGCTCTCTGGGGTGCCACGGCTCGCTTGCTCTGCTTTACACTTGTGTTTGCCATGGGAACATGGGTTATGTGCAGGCAGTCTCCACACAGACTGCACTGCAGAACTGCCTAAACTTGCCCTGAAATGTGTGTTTCCTCCAAACACACCCCAAAGCTGAGGTATTGAAGGTTCTGCTTGGGATCAGTATTAACTAAAATGTCTATCCAAGGCTGCATGCTTCAGGAATGGAAATGTGGCTTTGGAGCAGAAGGGAGAGGAGGATGAAAAATGCTTGTTTCCTTAGTTTTCTTAAAATGTGTTCCCCAAGATTCTCTTTAATGTCTTTATCAATGATCTGGATGAGGTGATTGAGGTCACAGGCAGTTTGCAGATGACATCAAGTTGGGTGGAAGCGTTGATCTCCTGGAAGGCAGGGAGGCACCCTGGAGGGAGCTGGATCCGTGGACTGCAGTTCAACAAAGCCAAGTGCTGAGTCCTGCACATGGGTCACAACAACCCCATGAATGCTCCAGGCTTGGGACAGAGTGGCTGGAAACTACCCAGTGGAAAAGGAACTGGGAGTGCTGGTTTTTAGGATGTAGAAAGTGCTTTTAATGTTGGGGTTTGGTTTTAATCTGGTGTAGATGTGATGTAGTTTCAGGAGGTTTATTTCTGCTGAGAAGCAGGGAAGTTGTACAGGAATCTGGATAATCCAACTGAACAAAGCTGGCATATCCTGTAGATATTTACTCTTGATCATTCAAAGTTTGGCCCTTTCTTGATATTGAAGAAAAGGGAAACCACACAGAAGCAGGAAAATAACTATGGAGTAGATAAAACCAGTGTCTAGTTCACAAGGAGAGAAGTAGCAACACTGGGAAGGAAAGAATCTCATTTCTCTGAAGTGGTGTTGACTGGGAGATCCCAAACTGGCCAAAGGCATACCTAGGATTACAGTGCATGTCAATTATAGTTTAAATAGCTCCCAGTTATACCATAAGACCTGGTGTTTAGATGGCAAAGCTGTTCCTGAGCTTGGCAGAAGTGAACTATCCTCATCCCAGTCCCATGGGTTATAACTCATGTTCTCCTGTAATTGAGGCCTTTCAGAACAAGCCCTTGTTTACTCAGTGATGATGATCACCTGATGCTGGGCTCACGGTGCTCAAGTCAACTGATCACAGCTGCTGCTGTGAGGATCGAGCTCACATGTGTGTGGGCGGAGTGCTGCTGGAGACAGGTAAAGGTTAGTGGCCTTGCAGGATGTACTTGAGATGCAGTTAACTCTGAATCATGGTAAGGAGAGCATGTTTTAGTACCTGCTTGGAAAGAAGCTGTTGCTGTCTCTTCTGGCTGAGTAGTGGAAAGCAGTCAGTGTTCTTACTGGCGTGAGGAGGCCCAGGATAAGCATGAGGAAGATGACAAGTGGTGCTTGGGGCTTGAAGACAAGAATGTGAGTAGAGAAATCGTGTGAATAGTGTGTGTATTTGTGTTGTGGCTTGCCTTAACTTTAGATTGCTCTAAGCCTGGGTGTGTTTACTAACGCTATCCTAGCAAGATTGCCAGGCAGCTGTAGGAAGCCTACTACCAGTTTCCTCATACCCTCGTTTATATACTGCCTGGAATGCACAACCCTAGTGAGGTATGTGTAAGGGTTATTCCTGTGCTTTAGGGGGAATTCTGTTTTATCTCCCTCTGGGCATGGGTGAGAGAAGCAGTGAGCGTGGGTGTGTGGTTTGGCTTTTGAAAAAGCACCAGCAGCTTGGTAAGTCTGGATCCTCTGAGAGCTCAACTTTGCCCTCTTTGTTTCTCCTGACGGTCACTGGTTTGCTGGCACGTAGCAAGAGTCCTTACTGCTCAGGACTTAGAGAACAAACTGTAGGACCAGCTGCCTGTTTCCTAGTGCCAATTGGCAAAGAGCTCCATGCAGCCCCTCTTCTTCCTTATCTGTCCTGCCTAAATAGCAGTGGGAGGTGCTGCAGTAATTCAGAGTGACATTGGCGTGCCAGACTTGGGCCTTGTGCTGTGTGTGTTGTGCTTTCATAGGAACTGCTTCAATTAAGTTTGACTTTTGGACAAGGGACTTGCCTCCCAGCTCCTGTTCCAGGAGTGGCTTTGGAAGTGCTTGCATTCTTTGCAGATGAATGTTGCATATAAGATATGTAATCTTTGGCAATTAGAAGATTGTTGCTGAGGTTAATGGGGATATTATTTTTAACTCTGAGGACAGGAGCAATCTCCTGCCTCTGGAATGGAATTATTTCAATCAGTGCTTTAAGCACTTTCTGGGATGGTTTAAATTGGCAAACATTTACATTATCAACCTCAATTCTGGGGTTTTTCCTTACTTTAGGGTTTACTTTAGCAGTTATGTATCCTGATTTACTGTTTCTCATTCATTTTATGTTGTATTGTTTCTGAAAAAGGAGGATAGTGTTTACTAACCTTTTGTATTTTGGTGAGAGGTTCTTTTTCTCTGTTTTTGTGTGAGTATTGGAACTGTAAATAAAAGCAGAATAAAAAAACCCTAAAAGGTCAAATAATATAGCCACATTTATTAGAAGTTATTGGGTGATTTACATCTAGAACTAATTTTGTGTGACATTTTAAGTCCCTGAAGGGTGAATTGATTTGAGAGATGCTTCTGGGACTTTAAAGGTTTTGTGGTGGAGGTCCTCTTACCAAGCAGTCTTCCTGAGACCTGGGCTCAAGTGGCCAGATTGTCCCTGCTGAGGTCAGGTACAGGGCAGGTGGGGTAATTCTACCTGATCAAGCTAACTTCTCTTCTCAGTGGTGGCCAGAGACAGGCCAAAGGGCATGGAGCAGAAACTGGAACCCAGGAGGTTCCACCTGAGCAGGAGGAGAAACTTGCTTGCTGTGAGGGTGTTGGAGCCTTGGCCCAGGCTGCCCAGAGAGGCTGTGGAGTCTCCTCGTGTGGAGAGATTCCCAAGGCACCTGGAGGTGATCCTGGGCAAGCTGCTGTGGGTGACCCTGCTTTAGCAGGGGGGTTGGACTGGATGATCCCCAGAGGTCCTTTCCAACCCTTACCATGCTGGGATTTGGTGAACCTTCCACCTCTTCAAAGAGAAGGATGATGAGATAGTCATTTCAAAGCCCTCACATTTTTTCCTGCTCTCCTGTGAAGTATTCTTTGCTGAAGTGTTGATGTTCTCATCTAAATCTGCTCAAAGTCTCTGTACTGGTGGCACCTTGATATTACCTGCTCAGTAACTTCATTTCTCTTCAACCTTCAGAAGCAAATATCTACATTTTCTAATCTGTTATTTTAATTAGTTATCTTATTAAGGTGGTAAACGAAATTCTTAGGCTTGGGGATGAAAAGTTATTAATAGGTTTATTTTTAACTAATGTGTTGGCTGTTTGGGCCTTTTTATTTTAACAAGCAAAAAGGAACTCAGTTCCCTGAGTTCTCTCCCTCCTTGTAAAGCCCAGTGCTAGGTTGCTTGCTGGTGTCAAGCTTGAGGTGGTAGCTGCATAGTGGTTCATGAGAAGTTGGATGTTGCTGGGTTCTGCATTTTGGAGGTGCAGGAGCTGGAGTTTGTGTGTTCAGAAGTGTTGCTGTAACCTCTCCAGGGTGGCAGTTGTGATAGCAACTTGTAATAAAGTCTAAACAACGTGCTGGTGCCTTGGCAGCAGAGCCAGAAGCAAGTGTATCCAGCTGCATACTGGAATTAGCTGTTTCAGATGGAGGTTTTAAAAGCTTTTTTGGCATGTGGCTTCTGCATCTCTTATTAAGGGAAAACCTGACTGGGAAGGGAGATGAAAATCATGGGGATGACTAATAGGAAAGGCCATAACCTCAACCCCATTCTAGTGAAGGGAGAGAATTTTACTGGAATGTTTTGTTACAGGGTTTCCCAGCACTGCCAGTCGACAGGAGAGCTAAGTACCATTTTGGTGACAAACACTGTTGAATTGATATCTTTTCATATACAAATTGAAAACTCAGCATTTTGCCTGTCACAGTGGCTTGAAGTCAACCTCCCTGGAGCTCTTGATTCAAACTATTTCCAAAGCATGTCACCAAAACATATTATACCTCTGAGAACAGGTGTTTTCAGATCATTTTACAGGCTTAAATTTCTGCTTATGTCCCTTGGCTGATCTGATACAGTCAGTAGCACTACTGAAAATAGATGTTTATAGCCCTCCTCTCCTTCTCTCCCAGGTACAACTGCTCCTTTTTCCTCTCTGTCAGGCATCATTAACTGTGTGTCTTCCATTAGTTAATGTAACCCCATCACCTACCTGCTGGCTTTTGCAGTCCTTGCTTTCTTAGTGTGGTTTTCAAGAAAGTAATGGCAGCTAAGGTCCAGCAGCATCAGTGCTTATTTCACATCACTTGTCTTTTGTGCCAAAATAGTATTTAGTGATGTGTCCCTGTGAGGAACCCTGATTTGAACCTGAGTCAAGTGCTGTGTTACTCTGTTGTATTGCAAATGAATCCTCTTGAAGCCAAGAAAGCCAGCGGTTTCCTGGGGTCGGTGGAGAACATTGTGTGAGCAGCAGGTCGAGGGAGGGTCTCCTCCCTCTCTGCTCTGCCCTACTGAGGCCACAGCTGGAGTCCTGGGTCCAGTTCCAAGCTCCTCAATTCAAGAGAGACAAGGAACTACTGGAGAGAGTCCATTGGAGGCTAGGAAGATGCTGAGGGCACTGGAGCATCTCTGTCAGGAGGAAAGGCTGAGAGCCCTGGGGCTGCTTAGCCTGGAGAAGACTCCAGCCCTCACTGGTCTGTGATTCTCTGAATTCTCTCAATATTTTCTTCTGAGGCAGAATTTTGGGGTTAAAAAAGGATCCAAATAGCAAGGCATGAGTGAGAAGCTGGCCAGCTGTTAGATGTAGGTAGGTGGTCACTATCCTGTTCAGTAGGACATGCCAAGGGTGAGGAGCAGAGCTGGTTTCTCCTGGAGTGAACTACCAGTCCTGGTGGTTGATCTGGTAGCTGAATCTCGCTGTGGATATCATGAACTCATCACATGTGTGACCTGGGAGTCTGGCACTTGGTCAGTCACCTCTGGAGCCGGAAGAGCTTTGTCTGCTTAGCACTTTGAGGAGACCCAGCATGTAACAAATTAACTATATTAAACACTAGAGCTTCCTAGAGCCCTTCTCTCTGGCAGGAGAAGCTGAACATAGCCTCTGCCCTCACCTGCTTCCCTGGAAGGAGGACTTGGGGTTCCCTTTCTTTCCCTTGCTGTGTAGGGAGCTAATGGCAAGACTTGGCATCATTTGTCCTCTCCGGAGCTCCATAAAGGGGTCACCACAAGCAGTCTCTTGCTTGCAGGTTAACAGTTGCAGGTGTTGCAGTGTGGGTTCCTGAGGCAGTTATCTTTCTTCTTTCATTTTCTGGTGTTGAGAGTTAAATAAATGCCCTGGAAGACTAAAATCTTCTGGAAGCTTTTGATCCAGTAGACCAACTTCTAAGAGGCTGGGGATATGAACACAGCAGCAATGTGGAGGCTGGAAGTGGGTGTTGGTAGTGTTATCTGATTTAAATCCAGAAAGAAAAGTTAAATGAAGGGACATAGAACTTTTTTATTCTTTTCATGAAAATGCCCCAGATGATCTAGTTAAGTGTTTTGGGCTTTGACTTTCAAAGTTATGTTAATAAAACATTTAAGACTGCCTGATCTTTCTTGAATTGAAGTGCTGTATGGTAAGAAAATTGCCCTTAGCAGTGAGAGGTGTTTCAAGGTGAGAAGGGATGAGTTGGGAACAGCAAAAGGAAATGAAATGTATTAAAATGGAAAAGGGCTGTCTGTGTTCTGCCATGCCTCTGGGTAGGCACATGAGGAGAGGAAAACAGGTGAACCAAAAGAACCTGAGCTGAACCAGGGATCCTACTGTTGCCTAAAGCTTGCCTCAGATGGGAGGGGTTGGAAGGGACCTCTGGAGATCATCTAGTCCAACCCCCTTGCTAAAGCAGGGACACCTCCAGGCAGGTTTGGAATCTGTCAGTTTTGAATTAGGGAGCCCAGAACTGGAGCCCTCTAGCTGGGGCTGGCCTAGGGTGCCTGGTGCCTGGTGCATACCTCCCATACCTGGCAGGTGCCTGGTGATCCTGGAGAATGTACTTGAAAGGGGAGAAATAACTGCAGGCTTTCTTATCTCTGTCTTCCTCCTTCATTAGCAGAACTGATAGTGCTGTGGGACACTATTCACAGCATAATAAAAGCTTGACTTCTTAATTTATCAAAGAATAGAAGCTGAAGATCTCATCAGTCCCAAGTGAGGTTGGAGGGAAAGCTGCAAACATAAAGCAAGTCTTTTCCTTTGTATAGAAAAGCCCAAACCAGTTCCTTTGTTTCTTGATTCATCCCTGTAAAGATGTCTCTGTCAGCTCGAAAACAAAGGTCGAAGCAAGGATCAGGAGCCCGGACACTGAACTGACTTAGGGAAGTTGGCTTTGTTGTGCACTTGCCCGTGATTATTCCACACCCCTCCCCTCCATCAGTGCTCCTGCAGCTGGCTAGCTCTTTCACCAGGACCTCCTAGTGAAAGCCACCACCAGCCCAGACAGAAGCAGTGCCAACAGGAAAGTATCTGTGTGCTTGGGCAGCTGGGAGAAGTTTCTGAGTCTTCTTAGGTATTCATCAGCCTCTTTTGTTTCCTGTTGCCTTGTTGCCGAAGCTCTTGATGTAAGAGCTGTTGGGTGGGACAGAAGTGCAAAGGAAAGATGAGCACTCTGGGAGAAAGAGCCACAGGCTCTTAATAGGTTGCTGTGCATTTTCTAATAGCCAGAATTCCCCTGCTGGACCCAGAGGTGATCAGTGTCTCTCTTGTAACTGCAGTGTGCCTTGATATTGGACTTCAAGATCTGCAGAGAGCCAAGTGACAGAATCACAGCATGGTTTGGGTTGGAAGGGACCTTAAAGATCATCCAGTTCCCCCCAGGCTACTCCTGCTTTGCCATGTGAATTTTTAATCAGTAGAAGGAGCAGTTTGTACAGAACCTGAGGCTATAGTAGATTTAACACTCATTTTAGGTGGCTCTTATGAAGAGGAGCACAGTTCCATCAGGGGTTTTTGAGACTTGAGGCATGCCTGGACCACTGTCACTGCTGTGACTATGACATGTGCAAGCTTATTGGAAGTACCTCGAGCCCTGTGACTTGTGGAGCTGTTGAAGATCTTTGAGACTGAACAGGGATGTGTGAAGCCACCATGTGTGGGTCTCCATCTTCCCACAGCCATGCACTGGCAAGATACAAAGAAGCTGTTTAAAATTAGCCCTTCAGCACACTAGTGTAGATTATCTTTAGTCTAAAGGTATCTTCTGCTGTCTCTGCCAGACCTGCTTAATTCCTCTGCATTTTTCTCAGCAACAAAGTTGAAATGTTTAACTGCTTCAGTGAAATGTTTGTGAGCTGTTGCAGGAGTTCATATTTGGGATTTGTGCTTGAAACCAGGTCATTGTTCATTAGGATGGACTTGGGATTTATAGCTAGTAAGGAGATGAAAGTGCCACTTCAAATTCTGCTGTATGAGAGAATTTAGTGCTAATTACTTATGCTGTGGATATTAGGTTTTATTTTATATACAGCTTTTGAAGTATAGACTTTAAATCCTCATATCCTGTCTTGAAAACTGAATTCCAATCTGAACTTGAAAAATCTGGATTTAGATGGTTCTGAAACATGGATAGGAAAGCTTGCAAAGCACTACCCAGCACCGTATCTGGATTTCAGCAGAGTTAGTAATGCTCCTTTTTTTTCTGGACAAGAAATTTGCATATATATTCATGAAATGAACCAAGTGTGGGAGAAACATTGCGTGTGTTTGGTCATAGTGCATGTGGAAACAGGAAGAGGTCAAGCTCCAAAATGGGACTGTGTTAGCTGTTTTGAGATGCAGATGTGGAAACCAGGCAAATAAAGCAGCAATCAGTAGGAGAGAGCAGTGCCAGCATCATGAGGAGAGATCTGAGAGTCCTTTGCCTGTCAGGTGGTCCTGGAGTTTTCTGCCTTTGAGAAACACCTGCAGCAGGAATGCTTTGATAGTAGCAGAAAGAAAAGTCTTAATATTTCTCATTTTGTGTTAAAACATGTCTGAAATCTTCAGAAAACCTTTAGTATGGTAGCTGTGTTTTGGTGGCTCCTTTAGTAGGGTAGGTTGGACCTAATTTAAAAAGAATTTAAAAGCAATGACAGTAGAACAGGTCAGTTCCTGGACACAGTGGAAAGAACTAAGCTGCACTGAGTAATACTGTCTAAAGTTAGAGCAGGTATCATCAGGAAATTTGCCATATGTATAGCTTCCTGCTTGGGATTTAGAGTCACAAAGTAGGTTTCTTTCCAAGCTGATCAAAAATAGCTCTAACCAGTCTTCTACAGGCTGTAGCCTACATTTTCTTTAGGCTCATATACATGCAGAGGTTCCAGTAGATTGACATTTGTTTGCACCACATTATTTTGCATCAATGTAAAGGTCTCAAAACTCCTCTAACATAGGCTGTCCTGGGTCACCCTTTTAAGTGGCATAGCTGCTACCTTCTGCCTACCCTACTTGTTTTCTGCTTTTCCTGGCCTCTCAAAGCATTGGAGTTAATTTTTGTGTCTCCCTGGTAGATGAACTCTCTGTGGACTTTGCTTCTTCCACAGCAGCCCTGTGCCATTGCTAGTTCCACAGACACCCACCCCCTGGGCCCTGTCCTAATAAAAACTCAACCCCTTGGCAGCTGACCCAATTGAAATGAGGTTGCTTTCCACAGCTAGGTCAGTGATCACTCTCTTAAGCCAACCTATGTGGGGGGTTGAGGGGTTTGCTTTGGTTGTTTAGAGCCTGCTGTGTATTATAGCAAGCAAAATAAAACCCTGCAGAGCTTCTCCACTGAGATCATAGAATCCAAATCATTAAGGTTGGGAAAGACCTCTGAGATCATCAAGTCCAACTGTTGAGCCAACAGCTCCCTGCCACTAGGCCACCTTGAGAAGTACCACATCTCTGTGGATTTTGAACACTTCCTAGCATGGTGACTCCACCACTGCCCTGGGCAGCCTGGGCCAATGCTTAACAACTCCTGCAGTCAAGAAAATTGTTCCACATGTCCAATCTAAACTTCTTCTGGCACAGCTTGAGGCAAGGGAAGAGAGCCCCCCTGAGCCTCCTCTTCTCCAGGCTAACCAAGCCCAGTTCCCTCAGCTGCTCTTCACAACACTTGTGCTCTAGACCCTTCATCACCTTCATTGCCCTTCTCTGGACACACTCCAGCACCTTAGTGTCCTTCTTGAAGTGAGGGACCCACAACTGAACACAAGATTTGAGGTGTAGCCTCACCATTGCCTAGTCCAGGAGGACAATCCCTGCCCTAGTCCTGCTGCTACACTAGTGCTGATCCAAGCCAGGATGCTGTTGGCCTTTGGCCACCTGGGCACACAGCTGGCTCAGCTTCAGCTGTGTTGACCAAGCCTCTCAGGTCCTTTTCCACCAGGCAGCTTTGCAGCTTCCCAGCCCGAAGCCTGGAGCATTCACGAGGCTGTTGATGGGTTTACCTGTTCTAACAATCTCACTGTTCTAGCCAGTGAAATGAGCTAAAGCAAACCAACTAGTCCCAAGTTCACTGCTGGTGCTCATCAAGGTCTGACCTTTCTGACCAGTGCAGGAGAGCACCTTACTGGGACTCCACCAGTTGTCTTGGCCACAGCAGCCATCTGACCTTGTGCTTAAAACTGCTTTGCTCTACAGTGAGAAATCCATGAATATCTTCCAGCAGGATGACTGAGGTGGCAAAGGTGATTTTGACTTCTTTCTAAGGTTCCTGTAGTGCAGCTCTGCTGTTAGAAACAAAGTTGCTTAGCAAATGTAAACAGGATGTAGCTTCGGGGTGCTAAGCTGATCTGAAAGAGGGTGTTTGCCCCCCCTGCTGCCCCGACCTTGCCTTCCTCCTGTCCTCAGGCTTCCCTGAGTGTCAGGAGCTGCTTCAGGAAATTAAATTGGCAGGAACTGTTTGTTTCCCAGCTTCGGTCTACAAACTTGAGCTAACCCTGGAGCCAGCAGGAGGGGAGGGGATGTGGGGCAGGGACCACCATGTAGCTAGGTCTCAATGCACAAACGTTGTTGTTTCAGGCACTTGTTTGTCTGTGTAAACATGACATGAACCTGTTTTTCCTTGCATAGGCAGTGCCTCAGGTTGGGCTCTTTGGGGTGATGTGCAGTATTTCTATGGCTCACTCTCTGCTGTTTCCTGCCTCCCCTTCAATCTTTCAGTGTGGTTTTTACACTTGTCTCCTTAGAAGTGTTCTTCCTTTTCAAACCCTCTTGCTGTCTCTGAAGATTAGCTTTGGTGGCACAAGTATTCACTGCTGACCTCTTGTTGTACTCTGTATGTCTGGTTTTGGACATTGAACTGCTTGTGGGTTTGAGTCAATCTGGGAAGCTAGGGGAGAAGTCATTGATTCTTTAGCAACACTACAGAGGTGTGAGGGACTTGGCAGTGCTGCTGTTTGAAACCACAACAGCAGAATCCAGCCATAATTCATGTCTTCTGAAAGAGTCTGTTTGGTGGGAAGAAGGTAGGAGAGGTAATGAAGGTGGTGTTTGAGTGCAGGGGTTGGTGTGAGCATCCATTGTGCTGGGCTGCAATGAATTACTTGTCTCTGATATGATAAACTGTTATTGCAGCTTTAAAAGTGCTTCATAATGCAGGAGGCATAGTAGAGACAGAACAAATCTCCCCACAGGCTAGATTAATATTCATTACAGAGTTAACAGCATTACAACACTCCACAACAGACAGAATACAGAGAGAGGAAACTTAGTGGGGGTTGAATCTGAGGACTCTCTGATCTAAAAGTAGCTGCTGCACTTTTGGAGCTGAAGAATCTTGGCAGCAGGAGGAACAGCACTTCTCTCCTTCCAGCCATTAGGAGGCAAGTAAAATAGAGCATTGCAAAGCCTTTGTTTTGAGCTCCATAAATTCAATTGGAAAAGATACACAGATCTCCTGGCAGCAGCTCTGGGCAGCCTGTCATGGAGCCCAGAGAAACTGGAGTGATGTGCCACAACCTGGCAGTTCTGGGGTCTCTGAAAAGCAGCTTGCAGAACCTCTTGGCTATGAAATACCTCCCCTCCATGTGTGCATGGCTTCTGGGTTAAACTGCATCTTAGGCACTGAAACCACTGCTCTGCTTAAAAGAAAGATCTGCTCTGTTTATCTTTGAATTCTGTTTGTATCTTTGAGTTTGTCAGCATTCTTAATGCTAAGAAATGGTTTGTCCTTAGTGAGATTCTTGTTCTCCAAGGAAGCAGTAGCTTCTTACAGACTGAAGGCTGCTGAAATGGAGCAGTGTGTTCCTAGATAAACTGTGTCACTAGCAGAGAGAAGGGACTGTCTCCACACCAGTGCTTGGAATTGGACTTACTGGAGATAAATGGGCTCCATGCAGCAGAGAATCATAGAATCAGAGCCATTAAGGTTGGAAAAGACTTCTAAGATCATCAAGTCTAATCTTTAACCTAACACTGCCAGGTCACCACTAAACCATGGCCCTCAGCACCACATCTGCATCTTTTTTCAACTCCCCCCAGGGATGGTGACTCCACCACTGCCCTGGGCAGCTTGGGCCAGGGCTTGACAAGCCTTTTGGGGAGTAATTTTTTCCTAATACCCAACCTAAACCTCCTCTAGCACCACCTGAGGCCATTTCCTCTTACCCTGTCACTTGTTCCCAGAGGTTCCTTCCAACCCCCAGCGTGCTGGGCTTCTGGGAGTCTGTGAGGTGTCAGTGTACCTTTAAAAGGGAAAGAAGTTGCTTATTATAATAAAGGTGGATGCCTCTTCTCACTTGGTTTTAAACTTGAAGACAGACCTGTCTGTGATGAACCATACCTAGGAGTATCATTTAATCACTTTTACTTTGTAGAAGAGCTTGTGGAAATAGCAGTGAACACAATAAAAATGACTTTATACTTCCATCTGTTGAGTACCAGCCATGAAAGAAGTGTCTTTGTGTAGATCCCTGTTGTATGACATAAGGCAGTCAAGCTGTTAGTGAGGGGAGAAGTAGATAAACAACTTGATAAGAATCCCTGAACATGCTGAAAACAGCTTCAGGTGACACATTGGAGGGGTGAAAAATTGAAATACTTCAGTCACAAAGACTTTGAGATTTTTAGAGTTGCTGTTTTCTTAGGATTCATTCAAGCTGACATGAAGGCAAGTTCTGGAGAGGTTAACATAACAAATAACTCTGTTTACAATGCTTTCCCTGCAAGAGCAATTAAACTGCAAAGTACAGACCCCATTCTGGAAACAATAACCTGCCTTTATTGCTGTCATTCTCAGTTTTCAT
Source organism: Galbula dea (assembly GCA_013399015.1). Classification (NCBI taxonomy): domain Eukaryota; kingdom Metazoa; phylum Chordata; class Aves; order Piciformes; family Galbulidae; genus Galbula; species Galbula dea. The sequence goes on along the minus strand of VWZX01007345.1, from coordinate 1,220,140 downwards.
GCCAGAGCCTAAAGAAACTAGTTTTACTTTTGGGGTTTTGTTTTTGGTTTTGTTTTTTTTTTTTAATATGAACCTTCTGGGAATATAATCTGGTTTTTAATAGGTTACCTGTCAGTAAGCATTCTGTGTTGTAAGCATATTGTGTTACAGAAAGAATTTGGAGAGGGAGCAGCAGTTGCTAGCACACCAGTAATGAAACAGTGACTAGGCACAGGAACTGAATTACATCTATCAAAACTGGCTTAGTAAAAATCCTGAGTGCTGTCAAATCCTATGTAAAGATGAGGGAAAAGCTCCAAGAAGGCCAACAGCATCCTGGCTTGGATCAGCACTAGTGTGGCAGCAGGACTAGGGTAGGGTGCAGGGAGTAAAAACAAAGCAAGCAAAGAACAATGCACTGTGTGTGCAAAACAACAAACTAAGCAACCCTCCAAACCCTCCTGCCTTCTGTGCTGTCTTGATAGATGGCAATTGTCCTTGCAAAGCTTTTGCTCTTTTCCTCTCCTTATTCTCTTTCTGGAATGCCAGCCCACTCAGAGGCAGGCTTGGCTGTTTTTTGACAAAAGAGCTTTTTATTTGAGTATGAGTATTCAGAAGTGGCCTTTGATTAGTAGTTGCCTCCTTTTAAAAACTGGGGTTTACCTCCTGAAAGGAGGTTGGAGGTCAGACTCTAGTCCCAAGTAACAAGAGAGGAGAAGAAATGGCCTCAAGTTGTACTAGGGGAGGTTTTGGTTGGATATTAGGAAAAAAATGATTCCCCAAAGAGTTGTCAAGGCCTGGCCCAGGATGCCCAGGGGAGTGGTGGAGTCACCATCCCTGGAGGGGTTCAAGAACTGTGTAGATGTGGTGCTGAGGGCCATGGTTTAGTGGTGACCTGGCAGCTCTGGGCTCATAGTTGAACTTGATGAGCTTGATCATCTTGTCCAACCTTAATGTTTCTGTAGTTGAATGCCATCTGGTGAGAGGACTGGTGAGCATATAGTGATATATTTGCAGTGCTTCAGAACTGGGAGGAAAAAAAAGAAGTGTTTAACTCTTCAGGCAGTGCAAGATGAGTGTGTAGTGGATTTCTCACCCTTGGAGCCAACCCTGTTACTGTTTTCCTTCCTCAGCTCTGTCTCCCTGTTGCCAATCCCTGTTATGGGGATCAGCATCTCTCCCAGTAACATCTAGGACCTTCCAGCTCTGTTGCTGCTCTTTGATCATTCTAATTCAGGAAGAGTCTAAAACAAGCCCAATGAATTCAGTAGATGAGGTCCCTAATCATTTCAAGACAGATGGGCACAAATTAGACATCACAGGCTTGAGGGCCATGTAAGTGTCTGGCTAAATGTTTAATGATAGCAAATATTAAAAACTGGCTGTCCCACAGGCAGTAAAATAAGAGGAGTAGAAAGCTACTGAGTGACATTCAGTTGTAATGTGAGTGGCTTCAGGATGTGAAGAACAAACACTTTGGAGCTTACATGGTGAAATAAAGCTCCATAATGAGTACAAGGCTTTATTCCCAATCTGAGAATGAAGCCTTTCATGGCTTTTCACTTGGATGTGGGGCCTTTTTATGTGGAGAATATAAAATCCTCTGCCTGTGATGAAGGCAGTTCCCTAGGAACCCCTAGAAATTGGAAATAAAGGATCCCAGCACCATGTCATTCTCCACAACTGCATCAGTTCCAGCTTCCCTTTCCTAACAAGCTCTGTCCTGTGAGCACAAAACATTCTGTGTTTTAACTCTTGTCTCTCAAAGCTAAAAACCATGTAGTCCTAGTTGGATAACTTCTGAAGGGCAGCAGCATGGATTAGAGAGGGAGCTTCTGTCTTTGCTGTCTCCTGTTGGGTGGTGAAAATCTGCATTTCATGCTGACATGCTTGTTCTAGATAAAATGTTCTGTTGTTCTTCCATTTGTATGTCAGCTAGTTTCCTTTTACACTATCAATCTGAAGGAATTAACTGTCTGGGAATAAATACTCCCAGATACCATTAAATAAATAACAATTCAGTATGTTATGAAAAGTTGGGGGTTATTTGTAATCTTCCAAATGAATAAGATAAACACCCCTGCTTCCTTCAGTCCTTGCCTTTGCTGTCTAATTGTCTCTCTGGCTGTTGAGAACATGGCAATACTTGGCCAAAAAAGGGCAGACTAGAAAAGTCCTTCTTTGAAGAGGCCATCCCTCAGCTCCACAGACTCACAGAATCCCAGAGTCCTAACATGGTGGGGGCTGGAAGGGACCTTTGGGGACCATCCAGTCCAACCCTCCTGCTAAAGCAGGGTCACCCACAGCAGACTGCCCAGGATCACCTCCAGCTGCCTTGGGAATCTCTCCAGAGAAGGAGACTCCACAACCTCTCTGGGCAGCCTGGGCCAGGGCTCCAACACCCTCACAACAAACACGTTTCTCCTCCTGCTCAGCTGGAACCTCCTGGGTTCCAGCTGGTGCCCACTGCCCCTTGGCCTGTCCATGGGCACCACTGAGCAGAGTCTGGCCCCAGCCTCTTGCCCCCAGCCTTTAGCTCTTGCTCAGCATTGAGCAGCTCCCCTCTGGGGCTGCTCTTCTCCAGGCTAAGCAGCCCCAGGGCTCTCAGCCTTTCCTCCTGCCAGAGCTGCTCCAGTGCCCTCAGCATCTTCCTAGCCTCCAATGGACTCTCTCCAGTAGTTCCTTGTCTCTGTTGAGCTGGGGAGCCCAGAACTGGACCCAGGACTCCAGATGTGTCCTGTGTAGGGCAGAGTGGAGGGGATGGAGAGCCTCCCTCAACTTGCTGCTCACACCCTTCTTAAAGCACCTCGGGATACCATTGGTCTTCTTGGCCACAAGAGCACACTGCAGTTCAGAAATAAACCATACATCTAAACCACAGTATTGGGATAAAAGTTTTCAAGCAGCCTTTCCAAATAGGTACCTCTTGTAATTAAGTTTCTTCCCACTTTAAAAGCTTTAGTATTTCAGCCTGTTCATACTGTGAGTGCCAGCTCTTCTTAGGAGGAATCTGAAAGCATCTCAAGTGTTTGCTCACCTGCCATGTGACAGCAAGAAAGCTTTTAAAGCATTCCTTTGGGACTGCCACGTGGTGGTGGAGTGCAGTGGAAGGCTGCCTTCATGCAGGTGGGCAAAGCCAGCCTGAAATGCTGGTGTGCATGACTGCAGCATCTCATGGCTTTTGCTGTCAGGGTGTTTACCTTTATGGCACTGGTTCTGCTTTTGGTTTCCTTGATCTTACAATGTTCACGCTTTTGTGCATGTTGTCCCTTGTCCTGTTGCTGGGCACCACTGAAAAGAGACTGGCCCCAAAATTGGGGTTCTGCAGGAGCAGGAAGTTGTTTTAGGCTGTTTTGGGTTAGAGGTAGCAGGGCCAGGAGGATGGATGCCCAGGCATCCAGGTAAAGCCAGCCAGGGTTTGCTCAGGCAGCATATTTTGGAATATGCTGTGTTTATCTTTGCTTTACTGTGTTCTCCTAAGTGGTCTCCCTGTACAGTAATAAGAATAATGGGAGAAACATTCTCCTGTCTTGGAAATGTTACTTTTTCTCTAATGGTGTGAGATTTACTGGGCAGATTTGCATGCAAGAGTTTTTCAGCCTTCTCATCCTTCGAACTGAGAAGAGCAGAAGAGGTCTTTCCATGGTTTGTAGGGAGAGGTCCTTGACAATTGCTGCTGTTCTCCCAGAGAAGTTGATCAAACTGGAAAACACCAAAGTTTCAGAGTTCAAAGAGGTATTTTAATTTATACCTACTGCAGCATCACCTAAAGGATTTAAAAGATGCTTATTGGAAGTTCTTAGGGAGATCTGTATGGGAGGGAACAAGCCCTGTTGTTGCTTTCCAGTTTGATGACACTTTACTTGAGTCCTGACTCAGATCTAGGTCAGCAGAAATGTTTGCAGCTAAGCCAACAGATTTTTGGGGGTATTGCAGAGCCATTTTTGGAATGCTCAGCCAAGATATACAGGCTGAGTGTGGGAAAGGTTTCAGTTCTATTTGCAAAAGCTGTGTCTCCTCTGTGGAGCAGGGGCAGCCAGCTGAGGAGAATGAATTAGTCATGGTAGCTGGGTAACATCTCGAGCTGTGGCACGCTATCATCTGTGGACACTTCTATATGCAAATAGGAAAGCTATTAACCAGGCACTTTACAAGGCTCCCACGTGTCCCACGGGCAGCCAGCTGCTCCAGGACTGCAGCTCTAGTCCTTCAACCAGAGGACAACCATCCTGGCCATATCCTTCTGCTTACCTGCCAAGGTAGCCCATAAATGCTGGAGCAAGGCTGACTCTACCTGCTGGCAATGGAATCAGATATGCCACAGCAACTGGCCCCATCTCAGCCTGAAAACCTGCTGCAGTTCCTCCCAGTCCTAGCCCTGCTGGCCAAGTTATACCATGTATTAGCACTTGGATATCATCCTTGCTTGTGGCCCTTGATAGACTTTCCACTGAGATGTTCTCTTGCAAACCCCTCTTAGCAGCACCTTCCTGCTCAGCTCATGCTGAGCAGTTGGAAACGCTCCATCCAGACGTGTCCTAGGCTGTGCCACAAGCTTCATGTTTCCCTGCCACTGCTCCATATCCTCCAGGTGCCCTGCTCACTACTCATGATGCTCCCCAGCTCCTTGGTGCTGTTGTTCAGCTACAGTAATTGTTCATATTGTGTTAGATTTTCATTTGTTAATGGCTAATTGTTTCCTAAAGAATTCTCTGCTGTGAATAACTGAATATCCTGTAAGTGCTCCTATTTCAGAACAAACTTAACCCTTTCTCTCTAAACAAACCCACAGATGTGCAAGATAAATTCTTCTGATCCTGGATATGCAGTGAGAAAAGAGATTAGGAACTAATATTGTTTGATCTGCCTGTGATCATCTCTTTGAGTTTGTGTTTTTAGTAGGTCCTCAAAGGTAATACCTGCATGATTATGGGGCAAGAAAGGAGGAGATCAGCAGTGGAGTGGAATAAAGTTATTTCTCCTCTACCATCACCACCAGGAGTTAATTATCAGAGCTTTGTGTTCAAGGAGATAAAGGTCCCATTTCAGAGCTGTTTCCCTGAAGAGCCCCAAATCCCAGGTGTCCTCCTGCTCAGCATCATGTGCTTCCTCTCCCTTTTTTGATTTGTCTGTCCCATATCCCAATTAGTTGGACACAGTTGATTTTATTATGCTGTGGCCTGAAATGGAGAATGAGTGAGTTATTTTGGGTCACAATTGCAGCATCTTGATGAAAGTTTAGTGATTTAAGGGCAACATCTTGCAGGGAAAAGAACATTGTTTTCTTACTTTCTGGCTCTGTTTTTCTCTTATTGAGGAGTTTTAACATTTTTAAAAGGGATAGAAGCTTCTGTCAAACAACTTTTATGAATAACTTCCTAAAGCAGCAGAAGTTCCAGCTTTGGGCCTGTTTTAGTTCTGTTCAGGGAGGTAAACATGCAGTTTTCCTTCATTTTGTAGACTATATTTATCACACTATTTCTGTTTTAATTTGCCTGGCTTGATGAACAGCATTTCAGTTTTTCATTTACAAATTGCTAGGGCAGAGCATGTTGAGTTGTTGGAATAATTGTGGCTTTCAGAAGAAAAGAATAAATGAAAAGAGAATGGCTTTTTAAGACTGTTATTGTGCAAAGCCTGTGGGAAGCAACATTGCTGTTAGAGTCCTTTTGGGTGCTTCTATTATAGAAATGCTCACTGGGCTTTAATTGGTTGTGAGCTGAATAATCTGACTTGTTAATGCTCACCAACAGCTTGAATGCTCAGTAGTACATCAGCCCAAAGAGGTGTCACAGAATCCCAGCATGGGGAGGGTTGACAGGGACCTCTGGGGATCATCCAGTCCAACCCCCCTGCTCCAGCAGGGTCACCCACAGCAGACTGCCCAGGATCACCTCCAGGTGCCTTGGGAATCTCTCCCCACAAGGACACTCCACAACCTCTCTGGGCAGCCTGGGCCAAGGCTCTGGCACCCCGACAGCAAAAAAACTTTCTCCTCCTGTTGAGATGGAACCTCCTGGGTTCCAGTTTGTGCCCAGTGCCCCTTGGCCTGTCCCTGGGCATCACTGAGCAGAGTCTGGCCCCAGCCTCTTGCCCCCAGCCTTCAGCTCTTGCTCAGCATTGAGCAGCTCCCCTGTGGGGCTGCTCTTCTCCAGTCCAAGCAGCCCCAGGGCTCTCAGCCTTTCTTCCTCCCAGAGCTGTTTTTTGGCCCTGAGGGCTGGCTCATGGTGAACTTGTTGTCCACCAGCACTCCCAGGTCTTTCTCCACAGAGCTGCTTTGCAGCGGGTCAGTCCCTAGCCTGTAGCCCACTTGTTTCTTGGATAATGCTTTCCTAAATTAGTATTCTCACTCAGTTTGGGGTTTTGTTTGCCAAACATGAAGACATACATTCCCTGGGAACTCCTATGGTGTAGTTTTCAGCTCAGTAAGTGTGGCACCAAATGTCTGTTCCATTGCTCATACCAAGTTGGGTGAGTTTGCCTTGAGCTTCATTGTGTGGTGCAGCCTGAATGACATTTGTTCCTGCTATTTATAGACCAATATTCTTTGAGCCACAAAGTCCTGGTTTAAATGACAATGATTTCC